>CM055117.1:1092469048-1092760879 GCA_029206835.1 Rana muscosa
TCAGCTTCCTCCCCTCCCCCAATCCAGCCATTTATTAATCTGTTTCTTCTTACTTTTACACAAGTTCAGTCCGGACCGTAGAATACAGTCTGTCACACTGCAATCCAGTTTGAAACTCTTCTAGCTTAGCTTCCTTCCAGCTAGAGCCAGGCAGCAGCTCCTTGGCTCCTCTAGGTCACAGTGCCGAGACTGACACAGCTCCCTGCGCTCCTCTGAGTCCTCCCACCTCGCCTCCGGCCATGAGTGACGTCACGCCGCTGGCAGGGACTACGAAACTCCTCCGTAGGGGGGAGTAAACATGACAGTAGGAGACAGTGAAGCTGAGGGAAGGGAGGATGCAGGAGCGCATGCAATCGGCACACACAATTTGTACAGTGGACACTGACACAGGTGACTTAAGTTGTACACACTGGCGGGTGGCGGCCGTGGCATAACTTCACCTGCAGGCTGCGCCCCCCCCTCCTATAGCAAATGGTACCGCCCAGGGCACGTGCCCCTTCCGCCCCTGCCTTGTACCGGCCCTGGGATTAGCCATGAGTCAGGTCTACCTCGTTATCTAAACTAGTGTTTCTCAACTCCAGTCCTCAAGGCGCCCCAACAGGTCATGTCTTCAGGATTTCCCTCAAGATGAAATGGCTGTGGTAATTACTAAGGCAGTGAAACTGATCAAATCACCTGTGCAAAATAATGAAAAGCCCAAAATAATGACCTGTTGGGGCGCCTTGAGGACTGGAGATGATCTAAACCATTGTGTGATGTTTTGGGTAAATATTTGGGTTATTGTTCATGTGATGACTGACCTACTTTGTATAAAAAGCCCATATTTTTGTTCAATAAACAGTCATTTCTTTGGATTTTACCCCACATCTTGTCTGGGTTCGATGTTTGGCTGGTATTAGCTGTCTGCTTGGAAAGGTTTGGAGGGCAGGAAGCGCTGATTGGCAGAAGGAAGCATCCAGTAGGGGTGCAAAGCGGTTCCGTCACACCCACTGTCAGCTGAGAATGGGTCACAGGAGTGCAGAACGAACTGCACTCCTGTGACCTACAGGAGAAATATAGCCAAAATAGATTTGGTCATACATCTCTTTTAACTGCTTAAGGACCGCCTAACGCTGATATACGTCGGCAGAATGGCACGGCTGGGCATAAGCACGTACAGGTACGTCCCCTTTAAGATGCCCAGCTGTGGGTCGCGCACGCGCCGCTGCCAGAGCGCTCATGACCCGGTCCGAAGCTCCGTGACCGCGCTGGCGGGACCCACAGACCCGATCGCCGCCAGTGTCCCACGATCGGGTCACAGAGCTGAAGAACGGGGAGAGGTAAGTGTAAACAAACCTTTCCCCGTTCTTCCTAGTCAGAGTGTCACTGATCGTCTGTTCCCTGTCATAGGGAACGACGATCAGTGATGTTACACGCCAAGCCACGCCCCCACACAGTAAGAATCACTCATTAGGTCACACTTAACCCCTTCAGCGCCCCCTACAGGTTAACCCCTTCACTGCCCGTGTCATTTTCACAGTAATCAGTGCATTTTTATAGCACTGATCGCTGTAAAAATTACAATGGTCCCAAAATGGTGTCAAAAGTGTCCGATGTGTCCGCCATAATGTCGCAGTCACGATAAAAATCGCTGATCGCCGCCATTACTAGTAAATAAAATAATTATTAATAAAAATGCCATAAAACTACCCCCTATTTTGTAGACGCTATAACTTTTGCGCAAACCAATCAATAAACGCTTATTGCGATTTTTTTACCAAAAATATGTAGAAGAATACGTATCGGCCTAAACTGAGGAAAAAAAAAAAAATTATATATTTTTTGGGGATATTTATTATAGCAAAAAACGTAAAAAATATTGCATTTTTTTTCAAAATGATCGCTCTATTTTTGTTTATAGCGCTAAAAATAAAAACCGCAGAGGTGATCAAATACCACCAAAAGAAAGCTCTATTTGTGGGAAAAAAAAGGACGTCAATTTTGTTTGGTAGCTACATCGCACGACCGCGCAATTGTCAGTTAAAACAACGCAGTGCCGAATCGCAAAAAGGGGCCTGGTCCATTAGCAGCAAAATGGTCCGGGGCTTAAGTGGTTAAATATACAACCTAACCATGTTACAATACTGTATATGGTCACACCTCTCATAAAAGACAACATATATTTTGTCATGATAATCAAAATGACGAAAAGCAGGAAATTAACAAGTATTAAGTGACAACAAAGAATACGTTTGTTCAACCTTCCACATCCAATCTTCAGTAAAGATCTGAGTCTCTGCAATCTCTGGTCGGTTCCAGGACACGGCGAGTTTCAGCTGATGGTCCCAGTTCTCCTGGCCATTGTGATTAGCATTGTGAGAGGCTGAAAGACAGATATCAGTAGTCATCAATATGTTGTTTTCTTACTTCTTTAAGGACTTTACTTATCGTTTACCATAGTGTTTTTATGTGCCTTTGTTTATTTTCTGGACTTTGTACACATTAACTAGTAACACTGGTGGGGTAGAGAATTGATCACTATGTCATGACCTCCCTAACAAAGATTTCCAGCCAGTTGTGTGTCCCCTTAGGGGTACTTTGTACTGTTTTTTTAGGGTACATCTGCAAAATAAAGTATAGTATTTTCAAAGCTACAATCTAATGGTTTGACAAACCAGTGCTATGTAATATCAAACTTGACAATTATTACATTCATTTTAAGCATGAGGAATGGTTGTACATATGTATGTTACACCCTTAGTATCTTTTACATAGTTACATAGTTACATAGTTAGTCATGTTGAAAAAAGACACAAGTCCATCCAGTTCAACCATAAAAAAAAAAAAAAAAAAAAAATATATCGTACAATCCCATATACCCAATTCTATACCCACAGTTGATCCAGAGGAAGGCAAAAAACCCCAGCAAAGCATGATCCAATTTGCTACAGCAGGGGAAAAAATTCCTTCCTGATCCCCTGAGAGGCAATCGGATATTCCCCGGATCAACTTTACCTATAAATGTCAGTACTCAGTTATATTATGTACATTTAAGAAAGAATCCAGGCCCTTCTTAAAGCAATCTACTGAGCTGGCCAGAACCACCTCTGCAGGGAGTCTATTCCACATTTTCACAGCTCTTACTGTGAAGAAACCTTTCCGTATTTGGAGGTGAAATCTCTTTTCCTCTAGACGCAAAGAGTGCCCCCTTGTCCTTTGTGTTGACCGTAAAGTGAATAACTGAACACCAAGTTCACTATATGGACCCCTTATATATTTGTACATGTTGATCATATCCCCCCTTAATCTCCTCTTCTCAAGAGTGAATAAATTCAGTTCCTCTAATCTTTCCTCATAGCTGAGCTCCTCCATCCCTCTTATCAGTTTGGTTGCCCTTCTCTGCACTTTCTCCAGTTCCCCAATATCCTTTTTGAGAACTGGGGCCCAAAACTGAACTGCATATTCCAGATGAGGTCTTACTAATGATTTGTACAGGGGAAAAATGATGTCTCTCTCTCTGGAGTCCATACCTCTCTTAATACAAGAAAGGACTTTGCTCCCTTTGGAAACCGCAGCTTGGAATTGCATGCCATTATTGAGCTTATGATCTACCAAAACCCCCAGATCCTTCTCCACTACGGATCCCCCCAGTTGTACTCCCCCTAGTATGTATGGTGCATTCATATTCTTAGCCCCCAAGTGCATAACTTTACATTTATCAACATTAAACCTCATCTGCCACATAGTCGCCCAATTAGACAGAGCATTGAGGACAGAGCACTTTTAGGGTATCTGACAAAAAAAGACATACAGTAAGACCCCTTTCACACTGAGGCGCTTTCCAGGGGCTTTCACTCTATAAAAAGCGCCTGAGAAGCTCATAAAAACCTTTTTCCATTAAAACCAATGAATGCTTTCACACTGGGACAGTGCGCTGGCAGGGTGGTGAAAAAACATCCCCCTCTATTGAAATGAATGGAAAGCTCTTCAAAAGCACCTGAAAAGCTCTTCAAAAGCGCTCAGTGTTTTACTGGCAGTTTAGAAGAGCCTCGGTGAAAGGCCCCTTTCACACTGGGGCGTCCGCGTCGTCGGCGGTAAAGCGGGCTTTCACACTGGAGTGAAAGGAGCGGCTCTTTCAGGGTGCTTTGCAGGCGTTATTTTTAGCGTTATAGCGCCTGCAAAGCACCCCAGTGTGAAAGGGGTCTAAAAAGGGCCTAAAGCTCCTTTCACACTGGGGTGATGGGTGCAACGGCTTTACTGTCAATTTTGTGGTCCAATTCTGCTGCTAGTGGGGCGCTTTTAACCCCCGCTAGCGGACGAAAAAGGGTTAAAACCACCCGCAAAGCGCCGCTGCAGTGGCGCTTTGCCGGCGGTATGGCCGCGGTGCCCATTCATTTCAAAGGGCAAGAGCTGTGGAGGAGCTTTTTAACGTCCTGCTAGCACACCGCTCCAGTGTGAAAGCCCTCAGGCTTTCACACTGGAGTGAATGGAGCCGCTCTTTCAGGGCGCTTTGCAGGCGCCATTTTTAGCGTTATAGCGCCTGCAAAGTGCCTCAGTGTGAAAGGAGTCTTAGTAAGAATACACTGATGTTTGTAAACAGATGCTCCATCAATAATGCTTCTACTGTCATTAAAATGTACCTTAAGCCAGCAGTCCCCAACCCTTTTGGAACCAGGGACCATTTTTGGTGTAGGCGATTTTTCAAGGTCTCACAACCCTCCATGCACTGCAATGTAATATAAAGGGGGCTGCACTGCAGGGTGGATTTAATTTAAATCAAGTTGATTTAAATCACTAGTAAAAAGGCTTGATTTGAATCATAATTTTTAAACTGTCATCTCTGTCCCGTAGCGGCTCCTCTTCTGACCCACTGGTGACTCACCGGCCGTCCCATTCACTGTAATGGGACGGCTGGGGATGCGGCAGTGACACAACAAGCTGAGAGACGTGTCAGCAGCAGGTGATTGGATGCCCGCTAACAGGCGCTGCCATGATAGATCTGAAAATGACAGGTGCTCTTTAAATCTAATGCCGCGTACACACAACCATTTTTCTCGTCGGGAAATTTTTTATTTTTTCTCTTTGACGAGAAAAACACCCGTGTGTGGGCTTTCCAGCATTTTTCCCGACGAGAAAAACGGCAAGAATCACGACGAGAAAAATTAGAACATGCTCTAATTTTTCCCGTCGTGATTCACTGCATTTTTTTCCGCGGCAGTTTTCCCATAGGGAAACACTGCCAGGGAGCCTACACACGGTCATTTTTCTCGACCAAGGAAAAAAATGTCATGAAAACCGGCCGTGTGTAGGGGACCAAGCCGGTCCTCGTTTTTCATGTCGAATTTCTCAGCAGTGTTTTCACCGTCGAGAAAATCGATCGTGTGTACACGGCATAAGGACTTATTCTTGTTGGTAGTTCAAATTCTTAATATTTGCAAACAAAATGTACATTTCCTATTTAGAATAATAATCTGTCAGGTTAGTAAAACAGTGATATCAGAACCGATTCAATCATACAGTTTGTAATGTACATAGATTTGCAAAACAATGGGATAAAGTAATATTCCTGAACTTTGTTTTTATCTCATGGTTACTGTGACATTGTGTGAATGCATCAATGCAGTGCATGTTATCTCAGCTTGCAGAGCTTGGATTCATTGAATACATTTACAAAAAATGTAAATATTGCAGAATATACAACTAATCTCCATTTTATGCTGAATAAACTAAATTATTTGTGTATATTAAATAGAAAACTATCTTTAGATAGATTTTTACTCCAAAAGCATTTTATTAAAATAAAATTGATAAAAATCAAAAATATCAGATTTAAATAAAAATAATATTATTATTTTTTTTTTTAAATCATTGATTTTTATAACATCCTGCTGCACTGTAATGATCACAGCGTCTCTTTACAGTGCAGTCACTTTTATATCACAGTGCCCCTTGCAGTCATGGCCCCTCCATCACAGTTCTCCTTGCAGTATTGCCCCCCCCCCCATCACAGTCCTTCTTGCAGTCATGCCCTCCACATCACTGACCCCCCCTGCATTCATGCCCCCACCCAACAGACCTCCTGGCACTCATGACCCCCCATCACAGCCCTCCCTGCAGTCATGCCCCCCCCATATCACAGTCCTCCCTGCAGTCATGCCTCCCACATTACAGTCCTCCCTACTAGGGATGAGCTTTGAGTCAAACTTATGTTCGACTTGAATATTGCCTGTTTGCCCGTTCGCTGAACAGGGAACAATTTGGGGTGTTTGCAGCAAATTCGAAAAGCCGCGGAACACCCTGTAAAAGTCTATAGGAGAAATCTAAAGTGCTCATTTTAAAGGCTTATATGCAAGTTATTGTCATAGCAAGTGTTTGGGGACCCGGGTCCTGCCTCAGGAGACATGTATTAATGCAAAAAAAAGTTTTAATAACGTCAGTTTTTTCGGGAGCAGTGATTTTAATAATGCTTAAAGTGAAAAAATAAAAGTGAAATATTCCTTTAAAATGTCATACCTGGGAGGGGGGGGGGGGGTGTATAGTATGCCTGTAAAGCAGCGCTTGTTTCCCTTGGTTAGAACTGTCCCTGCACAAAGTGTCATTTCTGAAAGAAAAAAAAGTAATTTAAAAGCACTCACGGCTATAATGAATTGTCGGCTCCCGGCAATACAGAAAAAAGTAATTGATAAAAAAAAAATGTGTGGCGGTCCCCCCAAATTCAATTACCAGGCCCTTCAGGTCTGGTATGGATATTAAGGGGAACCCTGCGTCAAATTAAAAAAAAAATGACGTGGGGTTCCCCCCAAATATCCATACCAGACCCTTTATCCAAGCACGCAACCTGGCAGGCCACAGGAAAAGAGGGGGGGACGAAACAGCGCCCCCCCTCCTGAACCGTACCAAGCCACATGCCCTCAACATGGGGAGGATGCTTTGGGGGTCTGTGACTCCTCAAAGCACCATGTCCCCATGTTGATGGGGACAAGGGCCTCATCCCCACAACCCTTGCCCGGTGGTTGTGGGGGTCTGCGGGCGGGGGGCTTATCGAAATCTGGAAGACCCCTTTAACAAAGGGGACCCCAGATCCCGGCCCCCCCTATGTGAATTGGTAAGGGGTACATTGTACCCCTACCATTCCACAAAGAAAGTGTAAAAAATTGTAAAAAAACACACAGACACAGTTGGGAAAGTCCTTTATTAAAAAAAAAAAAAAAAAAAATATAGGGGGGGCGGGGTCTTCCAGATTCCGATAAGCCCCCCGCCCGCAGACCCCCACAACCACCGGGCAAGGGTTGTGGGGATGAGGCCCTTGTCCCCATCAACATGGGGACATGGTGCTTTGAGGGGTCACAGACCCCCAAAGCATCCTCCCCATGTTGAGGGCATGTGGCCTGGTACGGTTCAGGAGGGGGGGCGCTCTCTCGTCCCCCCTCGTTTCCTGTGGCCTGCCAGGTTGCGTGCTCCGATAAAGGGTCTGGTATGGATTTTTGGGGGGAACTCCGTGCCATTTTTTTTTTAATTTGGCGTGGAGTTCCCCTTAAAATCCATACCAGACCTGAAGGGTCTGGTATGGATATTTGGGGGGAACCCCACATCATTTTTTTTTTAAATTTAACACAGGGTTCCCCTTAATATCCATACCAGACCTGAAGGGCCTGGTAATGGAATTTGGTGGGACCCCACATATTTTATTTTTATTTTTTATCAATGACTTTTAAACGGTATTGCCGGTAGCTTTTAAATTATTTTTTTTTCCTTCAGAAATTTGTGCAGGGACAGTTCTAAGCACGGGAAACAAGCGCTGCTTTACAGGCATACTATACACACCCCCTAGGTGAAAATTTTAAGGAATATTTCACTTTTATTGTTTCACTTTAAACATTATTAAAATCCCTGCTCCCGAAAAAACGGAAGATTTTAAAACTTTTTTTTGTATTGATACATGTCTCCTGGGGCAGGACCCGGGTCCCCAAACCATTTTTAGGACAATAACTTGCATATTAGCCTTGATAATTAGCACTTTTGATTTTGAATGTTCGAGTCCATTGTATTTAATAGGGTTCTAAAGTTTGCGCAAACTTTAGGTCTGTTCGCAGGTTCTGGTGCGAACCGAACGGAGGGTGTTCACCTCATCCCTACAGTCACCCCCCCCAATCACAGACCTCCTTGCAGTCATGGCCCCCCATCACAGCCCCCCTGCAGTTATGCCCCCCCCACATCACAGTCTTCCCTACAGTCATGACCCCCCACATCACAGACTTCCTGGCAGTCATGGTCCCCCATCACAGCCCTCCCTGCAGTCATGCCCCCCCCCACACATCACAGCCCTCCCTACAGTAATGCCCCCCCCACATCACAGACCTCCTGGCAGTCAGGGTCCCCCATCACAGCCCTCCCTGCAGTCATGCCCCCCACATCACAGTCCTCCCTTCAGTCATGCCCCCCCACATCACAGACCTAATTGGAGTCATGGCCCCCCAACACAGCCCTCCCTGCTGTCATGCCCCCGCCCACAACACAGTCTTCCTTGCAGTCATGGCCCCCCATTACAGCCCTCCCTACAGTCATGCCTCCCACATCACAGTCCTCCCTGCAGTCATGGCCCCCCCACATCACAGTCCTCCTTGCAGTCATGCCCCCCCACATCACAGTCCTCCTTGCAGTCATGCCCCCCCCACTTTACAGTCCTCCTTGCAGTCATGCCCCCTCTACATCACAGTCCTCCTTGCAGTCATGGACCACCTATTCCTCTGTGCTCCCATCTGTGTTCCACAGTGCCCCTCCCAATCTCTGCCTGTGTCTATTCTCCCAGGTCTCTCGCCTGGTCACCAATGTTAACCTATTAGCAAAGCAAGGGGCTGGATCAGCTGTAGATCGGGATAGAGAGCGGGAGCTGCCAAACTTATATTAACAAGCGTATGATTACACGCTTGTTATTATGAAAAGTCTTTCACTCTCTGTCCTAGCGGCCGGACCTGGGAGAATAGACACAGGCTGCTAAATGGTCCCGGTCCATGACAGGACTCACCTCCTGCTGTGCGACAGCAGCCTACTTAACAACCGGCCATGGACCGATACTTTAGGCCACAATTTTTAATGATCTATCTAAAACTAAAAGGAAAAAAATTCTGTCTATAGATTCACTTTAATGTGCAAGTCAGGTGTCGACAAAATGTTTAGTGGAAAGAGGATACTTTCTCTGCAACTGAGCTTCAGAGAAATGTTTCTGCTGGTGGTGTCTATCTCTGACCTTTCAACAAAGCTTGCAGGATTGCTACATCCATCCTTTGATCACCAACCTTCTCTTCCCGGAGGATAGTAAGCAGAGACTCCATGCGGACAATATCTTGAATCTGTGTAGAAATGTGGAGACATATGAATATCTGCAGTGGGATTAAGCATATGTTTTAGCCAAAGACTGTCCCTCTGGTAGTCGTTCTGAGCTAGTAGAGGCACAAAACCAGAACAGCTTTTTCTGGCACTTTTTGTTTACAAATTTAAATCAGTATTTCTTTTTCGTACATCACGGGACACAGAGCGACTTAGTCATTACTAATGGGTTATATAGATACCTTCAGGTGCTGGCACTGGCAACTTCCAAAACCGGAAGTACCCTCCCCTATATAAGCCCCTCCCATCCAGGAGCACCTCAGTTTTTTGCCAGTGTCTAAGGTGTTGGCCAAAGAGTAACATGTGTTTTCACTGGGCTTGCGTACAGGTTCTTTTACGGGCCTTAGTAAGCTGTTCCGGATCCGACCAAAAAAGCTTCATAGCTAAACGGTCGGTACCCGGGCCTTGCAAGAGAAGAGCAAGGTTTTGCCTGTAATGCCTCTCTTAGGAGGGCTGGACCCTGGGATCCAGAGCTCTGGTCATACCCACGACCAAGATGTTTTCTGTGCAAGGTGCTATACAGGTCCAGGGGAGTGGAATCCTTGGGAACCCGGTCCCTGAAGGTTTAATTACAATGCCTGCCGTGATAGGTGAAGTTTGGGCTTCTGTGGACCAAACAGAGTCCTGCGGCGGGGAACAGGTAAGTGGGGGCCCCCAGGAACTTGGTTCTATTGGGGGACCCCCAAGCCTAATTTGTCTTTCTGTCTGTTACCTAACGGTATTCCCGCTATTATCTGTGTATGCCTGTAACTACTGGAAAATGTAAAATTTTAATAGTAGTCAAGAAAAAAAAAAAAAAGAGGACCGCGGTACCTGTGTTAAACCACTAGAGGCCGCTGTGGTCCATTTTTTCTTGTCATGTGGATCTTTGGTTTTCTCAAGTCAAAAGATCCAGGCAGTTGGTAAGTTCTCTGTGGGAATCCACTTCCTCTGCCCTGTTGCTGCGCTCATCCACCGCACAGGCCCTCCGGCAAAAAGGGCCCTGGCTCCTAGTCCCTGCTTGGTTTCGAAAAGGGCGCCAATGGCGCACGGGCGCGCGCGCGGGCACGTGCACGTGCCTCCTATGAAAAAAAAGGGGCGGGGCGGGTGGATGACGCTCGATGCGCGCCACGGCGCTTCTGCGCATGTGCAGGCGTCCCAGCATGTATAAAAGACACAGTACAGTGTCAGCTGGATGCAAACAGAGCTAGCAACAAAACGGTGGCACACAGAGGCGGTTGATGCAGGCATCCCCATAGAAAGGCACTTTAGTGGACACCAGCTGGTATATAGCAGCAACTGTGTTAGACTATTACCAGCAAAATTGGTGTATGACGACGGGAATACCTCAGCTTTGTGCTTAAAGGATATGTCGTCCAGACGCTCCGGAAATAAGTCTTCCAGGAAGCCAAAGGGGTCTCCATCGGGCTCTGAGGATATTGGGCATGCTTGTACTGCACCAATCTCCCCTGAAAATTCAGAGGTCAGTAGCCGTAGGAACCCCGCAGGAGTGCCTGGTGCTGCGGCTGTCCCCAGTCCACCTGCTCCTGTATATATAACAGAGGAGGTTTTATCCTCAACTCTGGGAGGATTGGAAGAGAGATTAACAGCATTGATCGCTGCTTCCCTGTCACAGGGAAAGCACGTCCGATCTCCGTCTCCTCCTTCAGAGTGCCTGTTAGTGGAGGAACAGCCCCACACAGAGATCGACCTACCTGAAGGGGATCAGGATGAGGTTGATTCAGTTATAGAGGAATCAACAGTGGAAGAACCTTTCTCAGCATCTCAGGCTGAAAGATTATGGGTTCAGTCTCTGACTAACATGGTCCGATCGGCATTTAAAATGCCTCTGGAGGAACCATCAACCACTACGGTTTCCTCGCTGGGGTCGCTGAAAGCTCCCCAGGCTGTCTGTTCCTTCCCAATCCCTTTATTGGAAGGGCTTATTTACCAGGATTGGGAGCATCCTGATAAAATATTTACTCCCCCCAAGAGATTTCCAGTGATCTATCCCATGGAGGATAAGTTCATAAAAAAATGGAGGGTCCCTACAGTGGACGCAGCCATCTCTTGTGTGAACAAATCACTGACATGTCCAGTAGATAATGTTCCAATGTTCAAAGACCCAATAGATAAAAAATTGGAGTCTTTACTAAAATCTGCTTTCTCTACAGCAAGCATGGTGACACAACCTGCAGTAGCAGCGATTGGAGTCTGCCAAGCGGTGAAAGATCAGTTGAAACAAGTCTTAAGGGACTTACCAGATCAGCAGGCTCTTGCCCTAGCTGACCTACCTAGAGCCTTGTGTTTTGCGGTGGACGCCATAAAGGATACAATCCAACAGGCCTCCCGCTTTACGCTGTCTGTAGTACATATGCGTAGGCTTCTATGGCTCAAAAACTGGTCTGCTGAAGCTCCCTGTAAGAAATTGCTGGTTAGCTTCCCATTTCATGGAGAACGCTTATTTGGAGAAGATCTGGACGAATATATTCAGAAAATTTCTGCCGGTAAAAGTTCACTCTTACCGGTTAAGAACAAGAGTAGAAGTCCTTCTTTTAAGAGGCCTACTTCTCCAGTCCCTGGCACATCGGCTGTGAAACAGTTCCGACGGCCTCCGCGGTCAAATTCAGGGGGCAGAGATCAGGGACAATCACAGGGTAACAAGAAACCCTGGGTCAAGAGAGGTACAAAACCTCCCCCCAAGTCATGAAGGGTTGCCCCCACTCAATCGGGTGGGGGGAAGACTTCAGTTGTTCACAGAGACCTGGCGGGACACCATCAGAGACAGATGGGTGCTCTCTGCAGTAAGTCTGGGATACAAGCTGGAGTTAAAAGACACTCCTCCTGCCCATTTTATGAGGTCAAACGTACCAAGCGATCCCCAGAAGAGAGGATCCCTCCTTCTGGCACTAGAACAACTATTGCTCCAAGGTGTAATCATGAAGGTTCCCTTGGATAAAAGCGGGTTCGGGTTTTACTCAAACCTTTTCACAGTCCCCAAACCAAATGGGGACGTGAGGCCCATATTAAATCTAAAAGGGCTAAACAAGTTCCTAAATGTCAGGACTTTTCGGATGGAGTCGATTCGGTCGGTGGCCACCACCCTACAAGGGCAGGAATGGTTAGCCTCGATCGACATAAGGGATGCTTATCTGCATATTCCCATCTTTCCGGCCCACCAGAAATTTCTACGCTTTGCAGTAGAAGGGCGCCATTTTCAGTTCAGAGCCTTACCTTTCGGTCTGGCCACAGCACCACGAGTGTTCACAAAAATTCTGGCCCCACTATTGGCCAATCTAAGAACACAAGGTGTAACGATAATGGCATATCTAGACGACCTGCTACTAATAGACCACTCAGTGGAAAAGCTGGAAGTAGCTATTCACAAGACAATCAAGTATCTGGAATGTCACGGTTGGATTATCAACCGGGACAAGTCAGCTCTAAGACCAGTCAAAAGTCTGGAATACTTGGGGCTAAGGCTGGATTCAAATCAGAGAAAGATTTTCTTACCTCCAGAGAAGGTGTCGTCTTTAAAAGATTTGACCCACTTAGTGGGTACAAAAAGAAAACCATCCATACGCCTGTGCATGAGGCTGATGTGAAAAATGGTGGCTTCATTCGAAGCGGTACCCTACGGTCAATTCCATTCAAGGAACTTGCAGAGGGCCATACTGTCAGCCTGGAACAAAAAAGTTCAGGCTTTAGACTTACCAATGTCCCTGTCCCCTTCCGTTCGCAAGAGCCTCCATTGGTGGTTGGTGCCCCAGAATCTGGAGAAAGGGAAACCCTTCAGTCCGGTTTCTTGGAAGGTGGTCACTACAGATGCCAGCCTCATAGGCTGGGGGGCAGTACTGGAGCAATGGTCTCTCCAGGGCAAGTGGTCAGAAGCAGAGAAGGCCCTGCCCATCAATCTCTTAGAGATACGAGCAGCCCGGTATGCCCTAGTAGCATGGACATCCAAACTCCAAGGGTCCCCTGTCAGAATTCAATCAGACAATGCCACAGCAGTGGCATATATCAATCATCAGGGTGGAACCAGGAGTCGTGCAGCCCAGAGGGAAGCGAATTGCATCCTGGAATGGGCAGAAAGATATGTCCCAGCCATATCCGTGGTTTTCATCCCAGGAGTGGAAAATTGGAGAGCGGACTTTTTAAGTCGCCAGCAATTATGCCCGGGGGAATGGTCTCTTCACCCCGAGGTTTTCCAGGCAATATGCCAGCGGTGGGGAACACCGGATGTAGATCTGCTAGCATCCAGATTCAACGCAAAGGTGGACAGATTTGTGTCTCGCACAAGGGATCCCCTAGCTTGCGGCTCGGATGCCCTAGTGTTCCCTTGGGATCAGTTCAAGCTGATATATGCATTCCCACCGCCACAATTGTTACCGCGATTAATCCGCAGAATCAGGGTAGAAAAGAAACCAGTGATTCTGGTGGCTCCAGCATGGCCCCGAAGGGCATGGTATGCGGAGATTGTAAAAATGTCAGTGGGGAGTACTTGGACCCTCCCACATCGTCCGGACCTGCTTTCGCAAGGACCGATATACCACCCTTCCTTACCAGCCCTAGGTTTGACGGCCTGGCTATTGAAGCCCACATTCTAAAAAAGAGAGGGCTCTCTAATCCTGTGGTATCTACCATGATCAATGCCAGGAAGCCGGTATCCAGGCAGATCTATTATAGGATCTGGAAGGCGTACATCACGTGGT
Organism: Rana muscosa; assembly: GCA_029206835.1. Taxonomy (NCBI): domain Eukaryota; kingdom Metazoa; phylum Chordata; class Amphibia; order Anura; family Ranidae; genus Rana; species Rana muscosa. Next base: position 1,092,483,106 of record CM055117.1, read on the forward strand.
GTGAGGCCAAGAAATGGCATCCACGTAAGTACGTAATAGGTAGGATTCTGGACTTCCTACAGTGGGCTGTAGATAGGAAGCTTGCCTTGAGTACTATCAAGGGTCAGATTTCGGCCTTGTCAATATTTTTTCAAAGGCCCTTGGCTTTGCATTCATTAGTCAAAGCTTTCATACAAGGAGTGATGCATATTAGCCCTCCGGTTAGTATTCCCATATGTCCATGGGACTTAAACCTGGTTCTGTCGGTTCTGCAGAAACAACCATTTGAACCATTGCAGCACATTTCCTTGGTTCTTCTCACCAGGAAATTGATTTTCTTAGTAGCCATTTGTTCGGCTAAAAGAGTATCGGAATTAGCCGCCTTGTCCTGTAAGGAGCCATATCTGGTTGTCCATAAGGACAGAGTAGTATTACGTCCTCATCCAGCCTTTCTTCCTAAGGTGGTATCGAGGTTTCATTTGAACCAAGATGTGGTTCTTCCTTCTTTTTTCCCCAAACCTAGCTCGGTAGAGGAAAAGTTATTGCATTCTTTGGATGTAGTAAGAGCAGTTAAAGCTTATCTAAAAGCCACTGCTCAGATTCATAGAACGGATACTTTGTTTGTTCTGCCGGAAGGCCCCAGAAAGGGTCAGGCAGCATCAAAATCTACTTTAGCCAAGTGGATTCGACAGGTCATAATACAAGCCTATGGCTTGAGAAGGAGACCGCCTCCGTTCAAAGTTAGGGCGCACTCCACAAGAGCAGTTGGAACTTCATGGGCAGTGCATCACCAGGCCTCCCTGGCTCAAGTCTGTAAGGCCGCAACATGGTCTTCAGTACACACGTTTACTAGATTCTACCAGGTAGACGTTAGAAGTCAGGAGGATGTCGCCTTTGGGCGCAGTGTGTTGCAGGCCGCAAAAGATCCTCATGCCTGATGGCGCCCAGCTTATGTATAGTGTATCCCTCCCCTCATTTGGCATTGCTTTGGGACGTCCCATTAGTAATGACTAAGTCGCTCTGTGTCCCGTGATGTACGAAAAAGAAAAAGGGATTTTTATAACAGCTTACCTGTAAAATCCTTTTCTTGGAGTACATCACGGGACACAGAGCTCCCACCCCTCTTTTTGGGACACTTATTGCTTTGCTACAAAACTAAAGTGCTCCCGGATGGGAGGGGCTTATATAGGGGAGGGTACTTCCGGTTTTGGAAGTTGCCAGTGCCAGCACCTGAAGGTATCTATATAACCCATTAGTAATGACTAAGTCGCTCTGTGTCCCGTGATGTACTCCAAGAAAAGGATTTTACAGGTAAGCTGTTATAAAAATCCCTTTTTTTTGCTATAAAATTACTTATAACCCTCAAACATTATACATTGTTTTAGCAGAGACCCCAGGGAATAAAATGGTTATTGTTTCAATTGTTTATGTCACACGGTATTTGCAAGCACAATTTTTGGGAAAAAAATACACTTTAATGCTTTAAAAGTAAATCAAAAGACAATATATACACCCCATGTTTTTTTTTTTTATGTAAAAGATGATGTTACGCGGAGCAAATAGATACCTAACATGTCATGCTTTAAAATTGCGCACACTCGTGAAATGGAGACAAACTACGGTACTTAAATATCTCCATAGACGACGCTTTAAACATCCCTTGTAATAGAAATAAGGATGACGGGTCCTCTTTATGGAGAGATATGCGGTCAAAAAGACCCCAAATTTCTTCTTTACCATAAAAGCAAAAAAAAAAAAAAACTGATAGTTTGCTTTAAAAATAAATAAATATATAAATATATATAATATATATATATATATATATATACATACACACACACACCATATATTTTCTTTCAGCCTGGACCAGGACATCGATCCAGTCCTCCAAGGTCATAGAGTCGATTAAAGAGTATCTACTCTTTGATTGCCTATAGGAGCAGCCAGCCGCACCCTTGGTTTGTTTCTCGGGCAAAGAGGCGGAAACGGTAAGCCAGAGAAACACTGGTGAGCAGCGGGGGTGGGGGGGAAAATGTCCAAACCCTCCACTTTGGAAACCATTCCAGAAGCTCTTGAGTCGCTCGAAATGCTTTCATGAGAAAGCCAACCGCCGGCTGCAAAAAACAGTACTGGGGTTATGGTTGGTATCTTCAGCCATGATCCCGGTAGGCCACTTGCAAACTGCAATGTAGATATACGTATTGTGGTCGGCAAGTGGTTATTGTGAATTCAGAAGTAAACTTATACACTAGGTTGACCATGATATTGCACATGGCTGAACTTTGTAAAAGGTGTAAGACAGTATATATTGGAGAAGTAAAAAAGGAAAAGATGAGTTATTGTGTGACCATCACTCACTTTCTTGGTCCACATGATGATTTGATCTTCTGTGAAACTGTCATACGACTCTGAGAAAAGATTTTTTAGTTTCTCCTTCATGAGGTTGACGGTAATTCTGGAGGAACTAAGATTTGCCACTTGTGCTATGATGTCAGCAACTCGGCCAGATCCCTCCACAATGACACATGGTGTGTTGTTACACATTGAATTGTAGATGGTCTGTATGAGGGAACAATTAAAACATTGGAGAGAAGAAGGTTACCTACACTTTACTGCGGAAAATAGGTTTTGGTACATTTATGGTAAATGGCTGTTTCAAACAGAAATAGGAGAGTATGCCAGGGGCTGTGTCATCAGTGAGCAAGAGGAGAGGAGGCAGGGGGCTATGTGGACAGTGAGTGGAAGCAAGAGAAGTGTACACCTGGGGCCATGTGATCAGTGAGCGGGAGCAGGAGAAGAGGAAAACGGGGGCCATGTAAGGATGCCGGGAGCTGTGTGATTACTGATCAGTGATCAGGGCAATGTTATTATCATGGGGGAATTCAATTATCTTAATATTGACTGGGCAGATAGAACTACTCACTCACCTAAGGCTTGTCTTTCCATGAATGTCTTGCAAGACAATTTAATGTGTCATTTGGGGGAACCCCCGACTCTAAATAATGCTTTGCTAGACCTACTAATTTCATGGTTACATAGTCGGTAAGGCTGAAAAAAGACAATAGTCCATCCAGTTCAACCTGTGAAGGTGTATGTCTATCAGTCAAAAACAACAGAATTAGGAAGCGCAGATCCAGGAGGTGGCAAGGAATGAATTGGAGATGGAATCCATGTGAAATTTAAAACAGTTTATTGCTGATAAAACATGTAACCAAATACACAGTACAAATGGGAAAAATCGTCAGAATGGCCAAACTCACTGTGATAGTGCCAGCAATGGAGCCAAAGGTGGTGGAGAAATGGCTGTCCCGCTTCCATGAGGGCTGTGGACAGAAGGGGCTGCAGACCAAAAATGGGAAGCCTGAAAACACTTTCCAACAGCTGGGAGCGGTGACCATAACCAAAGCCAGGCTACATCAGAGAGGGAAAAGGCTGGATCCAGATCCAGGAAGCACGATCACTGTATGACCAGAGTGGAAAATGGCAGAGCCGCTGCAGCGGCAGGTGAGATCAGAGATGGATGCTGGACGGGCAGCGGGTACGAGGCAGAGCTGCAAGGTATCCAGACACCACAGGACTCCTCCCCGGCCACGTCACACGTTCCGAACGCAGGCAGACATCGGCAAAGAATTTCCGACTGTGTGCATTAGAGTCTTTTGAAAATATCCATACTCCCCACAGTCACCACCAATTGTTCGGAGAGAGTTACACATTCTTATAGCCCTAACAGTGAAGAATCCCCTAAGGTTAAGGTTTAAGGTTATGAAAAAAGGGGGAGGTAGGAAAAAGTTCCTTCCAAAAGAAATTCTTCCGTGAGGAATTGTGAAAAAATATAATATCTTTATTATATAAACCGCAGTATAATAATACACATTAAATTAATTAGACAAACACTTTATATAAACACCCTTCACCTATAAATTAAAATCAGACTAGTCTAAAACCTGAGAACATGGGTGACCACCCGACCAGACATACACACCACATTCGTATAGCCCCCGTCTTTCAGGTATTTCCTGTAAAGGAAGTAGCGATAGTCACTCGGTCTCTTTTCAATTGTGAATGTATTGATTCCAGTGGATCATACAGCACGGGCTGCACACATTCAGCGCTGATTTATCCAGCACTCTCCCCGTCAATTTATGAATGGATGTAGTCCATTCCTCGGAGGTGAAAAAAGGGTGGGGTGAGGCTATACGAATAAGGAAAAATCCATCCGTGGAATACTTCTAACGGTGAGATCCAACCAACTTATTAACGTTTATATATGCCATGTCAGTAAATCAGTGATTATAAATACCGGATCTCTTATATGGCCACACAAGCCAATGAATATGTGAATACTTCCCACTATACAGACATTTAATAACGCGGGCTCCTATTCAGTTAAGCCTAATTACATCATTGACTTTCTGTTTTTTCTTGAGGTCTAAAAGCGTCTGAATATACTTTTTGAAATAATTTCCATTCCAAGCTAGACTGTTTGTCTGAACTAGGGGAGGTCCCTTTTCAGACACCCAAAAATCCGGAATAATTTAGGTGAACTGGTGGATGAGTTGATAACAGGTTGATTGTGGTGTGTATGGCTGGTCGGGTGGCCACCCATGTTCTCAGGTTTTAGACTAGTCTGATTTTATTTATAGGTGAAGGGTGTTTAAATAAAGTGTTTGTCTAATTAATTTAATGTGTATTATTATACTGCGGTTTATATAATAAAGATATTATATTTTTTCACTATTCCTCACTGAAGAATTTTTTTTGGAAGGAACTTTTTCCTACCTCCCCCTTTTTTCATATGCTTAAAATAATTCAGAGGAATAATACAGGAATAATGACCCCTAGATTAGTAACATCATTACCCATATCGGCGGATAGCCTTCAAGAGGGATATAATTAGTGATATAAGAGGTTTCTCTAAATAATATTCCTGTGTGACTACAGGGGATGAGCTCTTTTTTTCATTTTTGTGTACCTATCTTTGTTTCTTATAAGGTTTAAGGTTAAATCACTTCTCCTTCAGTCTCATTTTATGGCCCTCTCAAGCATCTCATCTCCAGCGAGAATAAATTTCGTGTTTGCAGCCGTAACTCGTAATTGAGGTCCTCCAGTCCCCTTATTAGTTTTGTTGCCAGACACATTGTTCCATGCGTTTTCCATGAAAAAAGTCAGTAAACTGTCTTCAGAGTAATAGAATTCAAAATAGTTACAATGTGTAGTGAGTAGCTTTATTGAAAAGAAACAAGAGTAGTCAGATCCAAGTCCAGTGGGCATTGGAAGGCCAACTGTGGCTTTATAAGGATATATAGGCTTCTCAGTAGAAGCTGAACTCTGGGGTTAGTGGGTATTGTATACCTACAAGAGGCATGTACAGTATTCCTACTTCAATCTTGATGCTGTTTTTACAGGGTAGTAACTGAGCTTTTGCAAAGGCATTTGGTGCTCACAAAGTGCATTTATATTTACAATACAGCAAATATAGTCCTGGTTGGGCATTTATGAACTTACATCCAATGTTCCAGGACCTCCTTCCAGCACCACACACACTATTTTAATGGCTGTTCCTGGGATGAAGAAAGAAAATAACATAAACATACATCTCAGCTTATTGTGACATGGATACATCCTACTGCTACTGTCATAATGTGGCAGTCTGTGAGAACATTGCATATAAATATTTAAAATTAATAATCTGTGCTGATATCCTTTTAATGATCACTTAAACCAAAACTGATATTTTGCTGTCTGGTGGATGCTGTAGAGATAACATATCTAATGTCAAACTTTTTTTTTTGTTTTTGATAGGGTGGGTAGGGAATGTTTGAAACCATACTCAGGGTTTATTTTTTTTCTGTGTCCCATTGTTGTAGATTTGCTAAGGAGCGAGATAACCCTTTAGGATGGCTCCAGAACTGGTGTCTCTATTCGAAGATTTCCCTTTAATCCCTGTTCTGCCTGTTTAATCCCTTTTCACTGCTGTCAAATGTTTTACTTTCTATTGTTTTCTGTTCCAAGACAATGGTCAATTGTCAGGGCTGGGCTCAGCCCTTCCTTCTCTGAGCTGGCCGCTCAGCTGTCGGCTAATTGCCAGCTCCTATCTCTCCACAGTGACTCACCTGTTGATGATCCTGCTCGTCAGTCCAGCCCACTTAAGCCGTCCAGCTCAGATGTTCTCTGCCTTCGCCTTGGTCAACATCACAGAGACTATCTCCTGCGTTCCTGTTAAAGACTTGCTTGGCTGACATCCCTTCTGGATCCTGATCCTGCTTGCTGTTCTACTACGTTCTTCTCTGGCTCCCTGACGTTTAGCTTGTCTGACTATCCTATCCGGTTCCTTAACTCTGGCTATGTTTTGACTATGTGTAATTTAGCTATACTTCTGTCTCGGTCTGATTCATGGTTTCTGACATCAATATAAAAACAGAGGCAGTAAATATTCCCTGTAGGAGCACAGAGCGCTATAAAAACCTGACAGAGGACCTAATCAGCCCCTACAAAAAATAAATAAAATTTTTGGCTTTAGATACACTATAAAGTATAGTTGAGATGTTTGTGGCTTATACAAGGATCTGCAGACTTGCCAAGGTGAGCTATCATAAAGGGCTCCCACTCTCCCTTTTGCTTGGAGATTTAACACGATAAAGGGCTCAATAGGGTGGGTAGGAACGGGACAAGGAACTTTGGGGGAGACCTCACTATGGGAAGGCTCAGTAGATATGAAGTTGTGGGGTCACCAGACTCTACTTATAAATAAAAAAATGGTTTTGGTAAGCTGACGCTTTAATACTGAATGTAAGGTGTCTTCTGAATGGTCCTTATAATATGTCTCTCTACAATACAATGGCAGGAGTGGAAAATTCTGATGAGTTGTCCTTCAAGGTATCAGCCATACAATCTCTTCCATTTTTCTTCATTGTGGCACCAAATCTGCCTGGTTTGCCAGCTAAACCTCCATGCCATCTCCCCCTCACCTTCTTTGTGCATTGTCTGTTCAGAGATAAATTTCTCAAGACAAGTTCTCAGTGGGATTTCTACCCCATAGTGTCCATGTGTCCCATCATCCACCAGTATGAAGTGTGTGTGGTTGTTGTCCAGACAGCACAACTTCCCCTGTGATCCTTCATCCATGGGGTACAGGGCAGGAGCTCCCCCCTACAGAAAAATTCACATAAAAAAGAGAAAATTAACGTAGCCAGGTTTGCTAAGGGTTACAAAGATTTTCCATGTTTGGAAGCTTTGTTTCTTCCCTGCGACACAAGGAGGGTTAAATGAATTGCCTGCTGCAGTGACCATTTTGGGAAACACCATAAACAATGCTCAGCTATGTAGTTTCCCTTACGCTGGATTGATTGTGATTGGTTGACAGAGGACACAGAGGAAGGGGATATAGACTGCTGTGCATTCTGGGACAACAAGTGCCTGCTGGGAGGAACTGAAACTTGTGGTGAATGTAGTTCCCAGGAAGGACTGAGCCTGTATTACAGATTGGCTCTTGGACTACATATCCCAGCATTGGTAGAGCTCTGTGGAGAAGAAAAGGAAAGTCTGTTCCCGGGTTCGAGGCAGATGTGGAGAGGACATTATGGGAGACAGACCATGCTTGAGGCTGTTTGCCTCTCTTATGCAGTGGCAAAGCATTCTGCTACCGCATAAGAGAGGCAGAGTAGCAGACATCACCTGGTCACCTTGATCATGGTTTTGTTCACAGAGTCTGGTGCTCTGGAACAAGAGGCACAAGAAAACAGTGGCATCTTCAGGGCCAAGCGCTACATAATTAATGTAGTGCTACCCAGCAGGAGTCATTAGTCATTTTGGTCCTCTGCTCTGGTCCAGCCTTAGGTGAGGCCTCACCCTCACTGACACCACCAGTATACCTTTCTGTAAACCTCAACAGGCACAGAAGAATTTGACTCACAACTCTAGAAAAGATAAGCAGACTGTATTGGCAGGTTAAGATCATAAAGGTATAGCAGAATATATTGGCATGTGAACGTCAATCAGAATGAACACAATAATGACTGCATAATTGACTTCATAGGTCCTCTTATAGAAACTTCAGACTCCAGCATATACTGTGACCCCCAAAGGCATAAACAGTAGCTCTCCGTATGAGAAAAATCACCCCAAGTGACTAAACAAGAGTAACAATGTTGTCTAACTAAGCCACTTGAGAGCTCTCAAACAAGGGGGCTAGGTTTAGGCTTGAAAAAACAACAGTTAGATACAAATCTGCCCTCAGGTTAGAGTGGTTTGAGTAAGGCTTTCTGGTGGATCTTCTACTGGCCATGTTGAGGCCCTTAAAAGAATATTGCGTGCTGGGTAGTGGAGTTATGTCAGTGAACTGAGTATTGCAGTAATGTATCTAGTAGACTGGTGTTAAGGAAGGAAGAAAGGAAATCCTTAGGTGCATATGAATACTTAGAAGAATAAAAACCCAGTTGCAGCAGCCAGGTGCTAAGAGATGGGGAGAAGAAGGAAAAGGTGCGGCCATCTAAGTGTGTCAATTTATTAAGTATTCAAATCAAAATAAAGGATTGCACTCACAGGATGCAAGGGTGTAACACAGGCACATCATTAATCCTAGCAGTCTGGCTCCCAAGGCATATGGAGGTCTGAGATGCCTGGTGGCAATAGTTAGAGATGGGTGGGCAAGGATGTGATGGTATTATGCACAACATTAGCATGTTGGGGACGAGAGCAGATAAAATAACTGGATTGTGTAGTGCCCGGCCTATACAGCATGAGCAGCTCACTCAACAGCAGGAGTGGGGTCTATCAATGTAATCTATTTGTGAATTAATGCAACTTAACAGTGGTTCTGTGACCCTCTCACTACTTAATTTCTCTGTAGTTCTCTGATGGCGGCTGATTAGATGACCGGAGTTGGGCCCCCCTTTTGTGATGATATGTATGCTTTATGTTATAATTCAAGTTCAATTGTTATGCCTAGTTCCTTATGCATGTTAGGAAACAGTTAACAGTTTTGGTCATGTGATCTGGGGGCGGGGAGCTGTGGTTAGTTATAAGATGGAGGCTACTGAATAAAGACCAAGCTCGTGTTCAAGCTCATGCTGTCTGCCTATCCTTCATGTTAAATCTTTACATGGTACCAGAAGTGGGGTAGAAGAAGTTACATATTTTGGATACCTATTAACCAAAGAGGGTTTGAAGCCTGATCCAAAGAAGATTACAGCAGTTCTTAACATGAAGGCCCCAACCTCCAGAAAGGAGCTGGAGACATCACTAGGTATTTTCAACTATCTATCCAAATTCTCTCAGGGCCTTGCTCAACAGATAGCACCGCTACGTACACTGCTACAGAAGGATGCTGTTTGGTGTTGGGATGCAAACATGGGAAAGACTTTCGACAAAGTGAAAAAACTGATCACTAAACATCCAGGGCCAATACTGAAATATTTTGACGTAAACTGTGACACTGTACTTCAAGTGGATGCATCCCAGTTTGGGTTAGGTGCTGTACTGACTCAACAAGGACGTCCTGTGGCATATGCTTCACAAGCACTGACCCCAACACAAGCCAATTATGCCCAAATTGAGAAAGAGATGCTGGCTATTGTGAATGGATGTGAGAAATTTCACCAGTAGATATATGGTCGCCCGGTAGTTGTGGAAACAGACCACAAGCCATTGGAGTACATCTAACAGAAATCACTAGCTTCTACACCTCCACATCTGCAGCGGATGGTTATGAAGTTACAGCAGTATGATCTCACAGTAAAGTATAAACCTGGAAAGGAAATTCCAATGGCAGATACCCTGTCTAGGGTGTTTCTCAAAGGACATGAAGCATGGGATGAACCTGAGTTGGAAGAACAGGTACATACAGTACTAGCGAACATTCCAATATCGGATGTATGGCTGGAGAAGATAAGACAAGACACCAAACAGGATAAAGTCCTAGAGAAAATAACTTGTGTCATGTGCAATGGCTGGCCAGAAAAATGAAAGAAGCTGTGTCCTGAACTACAGGGATTCTGGCCTATGAAAGATGAGCTATACATTAATTCGGATATCATATTTATGGGTGACCGTATTCTCATTCCTAAGACACAGCAAGCAGAAGTACTCAAACAAATCCACCAGGGGCATTTGGGCATCACTCTGTGTAAGCGCAGGTCGCGGGAGTTGGTCTACTGGCCTAATTTGGACTTTGATATTGAGACACTTGAAGAAGTGTGAAACCTGCCAGACATTTCAAAGACACAACACAAAAGAACCTCTTACACCGTGGAATGCTCCTTCACGGGCATGGCAGAGACTGGCTACAGATATTTTTCATTTTGAGGACAACCATTACCCGATAGTAGTACTGTATATTACTACAGCAAATACTTTGAGCTAGTGCAGCTGAGAAATTTAAAAGCAGCAACAGTCATATGGGCTTTCAAAACAATACTTTCAAGACATGGAGTGTGTGAAGAACATGTGTCCGATAATGGCCCACAATTCTCGTGTTCTGAGTTCCAGTGTTTCCTGCGTGAATGGGGAATCAGGCACAAACCCCCAAGCCCCTATCACCCACAGGCCAATGTTCTAGCAGAGAAGTATGTTGGCATAGCCAAATCCATTATACTGAAAGCGCAATCATCAGGGCAGGATGTGTACCTAGGACTGTTAACCACTTAAGCCCCGGACCATTTGGTAGCTAAAGGACCAGAGGTGAATTCAGAATTTTGTACTGCGCTGCTTTAACTGTAAATTGTGCGGACATGCAATGTTGTACTCAAACGAAATTTGCGTCCTTTTCTTCCCACAAATAGAGCTTTCTTTTAATGGTATTTGATTGCCTCTGCGATTTTTTATTTTTTGCGATATAAACGGAAAAAGACCGTAAATTTCGAAAAAAAATGATATTTTCTACTTTTTGTTATAAGAAAAATCGAATAAACTCAATTTTAGTCATACATTTAGGCCAAAATGTATTCAGCCACGTGTCTTTAGTAAAAAAATGTCAATAAGCGTATATTTATTGGTTTGCGCAAAAGTTATAGCGTTTACAAACTAGGGTACATTTTCTGGAATTTACACAGCTTTAAATTTATGACTGCCTATCTCATTTCTTGAGGTGCTAAAATGGCAGGGCAGTACAAAACCCCCCCAAATGACCCCATTTTAGAAAGTAGACACCCCAAGGAAATTGCTGAGAGGCATGTTGAGCCCATTGAATAATTTTTTTTTTTTGTCCCAAGTGATTGAATAATGAAAAAAAAAAAATTACAAAAAGTTGTCACTAAATGATATATTGCTCACACATGCCATGGTTATATGTGGAATTGCACCCCAAAATACATTCTGCTGCTTCTCCTGAGTACGGGGATACCACATGTGTGGGACTTTTTAGGAGCCTAGCCACGTACGGGACCCCGGAAACCAAGCACCGCCTTCAGGATTTCTAAGGGCTCAAATTTTTGATTTCACTCCTCACTACCTATCACAGTTTTGAAGGCCATAAAATGCCAAAATAGCACAAAACCCCCCCAAATGACCCCATTTTAGAAAGTAGACACCCCAAGGAAATTGCTGAGAGGCATGTTGAGCCCATTGAATATTTTTTTTTTTGTCCCAAGTGATTGAATAATGACAAAAAAAAATAAAAATTACAAAAAGTTGTCACTAAATGATATATTGCTCACACATGCCATGGTTATATGTGGAATTGCACCCCAAAATAAATTTTGCTGCTTCTCCTGAGTACGGGGATACCACATGTGTGGGACTTTTTAGGAGCCTAGCCGCGTACGGGACCCCGAAAACCAAGCACCGCCTTCAGGATTTCTAGGCACAAATTTTTGATTTGACTCCTCACTACCTATCACAGTTTTGAAGGCCATAAAATGCCAAAATAGCACAAAACCCCCCCAAATGACCCCATTTTGGAAAGTAGACACCCCAAGCTGTTTGCTGAGAGGCATGGTGAGTATTTTACAGCTCTCATTTGTTTTTGAAAATGAAGAAAGAACATTTTTTTTTTTCTTTTTTTTTTTCAATTTTCAAAACTTTGTGACAAAAAGCGAGATCTGCAAAATACTCACAATACCTCTCAGCAAATAGCTTGGGGTGTCTACTTTCCAAAATGGGGTCATTTGGGGGGGGGGGGGTTTGTGCCATCTGGGCATTCCATGGCCTCCGAAACTGTGATAGGCAGTGAGAAGTGAAATCAAAAATTTGCACACTTAGAAAGCCTGAAGGCGGTGATTGGTTTTTGGGGTCCCGTACGCGGCTAGGCTCCCAAAAAGTCTCACACATGTGGTATCCCCGTACTCAGGAGAAGCAACAGAATGTATTTTGGGGTGTAATTCCACATATGCCCATGGCATGTTTGAGCAATATATCATTTAGTGACAACTTTGTGCAAAAAAAATAAAAAAAATTGTCTTTTTTCCGCAACTTGTGTCAACATACAAAATATTCCATGGACTCGACATGCCTCTCAGTATATAGCTTGGGGTGTCTACTTTCCAAAATGGGGTCATTTGGGGGGGTTTTGAACTGTTCTGGCATTTTATACACAACATAAGAAGCTTACATCCACTCTTCTAACCACTTGAAGACAAAGCCCTTTTTGACACTTTTTGTTTACATGAAAACATATTTTTTTTTGCAAGAAAATGATGTTGAACCCCCAAACATTATATATATTTTTAAAGCAAAGGCCCTACAGAATAAAATGGTGGGTGTTGCATTTTTTTTTTCTACACAGTATTTGCGCAGCGATTTTTCAAACGCATTTTTTGGGGAAAAAATACACTTTTTTTAATTTTAATGCACTAAAACACACTATATTGCCCAAATGTTTGATGAAATAAAAAAGATGATCTTAGGCCGAGTACATAGATACCAAACACGACATGCTTTAAAATTTCGCACAAACGCGCATTGGCGACAAACTACATACATTTTTAAAAGCCTTTAAAAGCCTTTACAGGTTACCCCGTTAGATTTACAGAGGAGGTCTACTGCTAAAATTACTGCCCTCGATCTGACCTTCGCGGTGATACCTCACATGCATGGTGCAATTGCTGTTTACATATGACGCCAGACCGATGCTTGCGTTCGCCATTGGGCAAGAGCAGGGCAGGACAGGGGTGCTTTTTTTTTTTTTATTATTAATTTTGCTTTTTTATTTTATTTTTAAATTGTTCCTTCTATATTTATTGTTATCTCAGGGAATGTAAATATCCCCTATGATAGCAATAGGTAGTGACAGGTACTCTTTTTTTGAAAAAACTGGGGTCTAGATCTTTCCTCTGCCCTCAAAGCATCTGACCACACCAAGATCGGTGTGATAAAATGCTTTCCCAATTTCCCAATGGCGCTTTTTATATCCGGGGGGGGGAGACATTCCCTCCCACTGCTTGTAAAAGCAGTCCAGAGGCTAATTAGCCACTAGGATTGCTTTTACATGAAAGCCGGCCGCTGGCTGAAAAGAATGATACCAAGATGATACCTAAACCCGCAGGCATCAATCTGGTATAACCAATCAAAGTCCAGCAACATACCAGTACGTTGCTGGTCCTTGTTGGACATGTATTGTAATCTTTTTTTTTCATGCAGCCAGGTGGCTGAACGAAAAAAGAGATTGATCGGTGGGTATGCCCACCATTAGAATACCGCCCTTCATCCACCCACTTCTAATGATGGGCATACATGCACCATTTATATATGCCGAAGCATGGGGGCATCCTCCCGCAAAAAAGTTGGTCGGACTTTTCCACGGGCAAGCCTCCGTCGGAATTTCGACCGTATGTACGCGGCATTAGGAGCAAAATCACTCCTCCACCCCTGCTGCCCCAATGCTTCGGCATATTTGCTTTTTTTTTTAACTGTGGTGGTGAAATCACCTCCTACAGCACTGGATTCGCAGGGATCAGGCCTGTCTCTGCGATCGCTGCAGTTATGTTTGTTGTGTTTTGTAAGTGACAGTGATCGATCGATACTGCACTTGGGTGGCCTGGGCTGGACGGAGGGGCAAAACGCAGGTGCTAGCAGGTATCTGGGCTGATCCCGCTAACACTGCGTTTTTGGGAACCCTAAACTGCTGGGGACGCTAGTATAGATCTGATCAGATCAGATATTGATCTGTTCAGATACTATACCACTAAGGGAGGTGTATGCTTCACGCGTGGGTGTTAGCGTTACTGGCACTAACCTGACGCTGCCTGGGGTGTGACGCAGACCCTCTCTGATGCTAAAAGCCGGGCGATCAGGGGGTTAAACCTTTATTGGGTTATATACGGTGGGTGCCCTGACACTATAAAAAGCAAACTAACTAACCAGCGTCACCCGTAACACTTATATGATGATCACTGGTGAAAGGGTTAACTAGGGGCAATTAGGGGGTTAAAACCTTTATTAGATAATATATGGGGGTACCTGACGCTATAAAAACCTGCGGCGAACCTAAAAAAAATTACTGGCTACCTATCTGCATCACCGACGCTAAGACAGCGATCAGAAAAATGATCGCTTAGCGACAGTGGTGATAGGGGGTGAAAGGGTTACCTGGGGGGCGATCAAGGGGGTTAAACCTTTATTAGATAATTTATGGGGGTACCTGACGCTATAAAAACCTGCGGCGAACCTAAAAAAAATTACTGGCTACCGATCTGCATCACCGACGCTAAGACAGCGATCAGAAAAATGATCGCTTAGCGACAGTGGTGATAGGGGGTGAAAGGGTTACCTGGGGGGCGATCAAGGGGGTTAAACCTTTATTAGATAATTTATGGGGGTACCTGACGCTATAAAAACCTGCGGCGAACCTAAAAAAAATTACTGGCTACCGATCTGCATCACCGACACTAAGACAGCGATCAGAAAAATTATCGCTTAGCGACAGTGGTGATAGGGGGTGAAAGGGTTACCTGGGGGTCGATCAAGGGGGTTAAACCTTTATTAGATAATTTATGGGGGTACCTGACGCTATAAAAACCTGCGGCGAACCTAAAAAAAAATACTGGCTACCGATCTGCATCACCGACGCTAAGACATCGATCAGAAAAATGATCGCTTAGCGACGGCGGTGCTAGGGGGTGAAAGGGTTATCTGGGGGGTGATCAAGGGGTTAAACCTTTATTAGGGGGGGTTTAGGGGGCTACACTGGACCTAAAACTAAATGTAGTGACACTTTTACAGTCACAAATGTCACTGATTGCAGTGATCAGTAAATAAATGGTCACTGAAATCAGTGACACTGTGACTGGGGGCTGGGGGGTGATCTGGGGGGGCGATTTATGTGCCTATGTGTGCTGGTGTTAGTGTAGTGTTTGTGCACTAACCTTGATGTCTTCTCTTGTACGGCGCTCGGTATATGTGAGCGCCGCACAGGAGATGACATCACTTCCTCCTGCTTTCTCTGTCTGTGTGTACATTCGACAGACAGAGGGGGCATTTCCATTCGCCGGGAGCGATCGCGGGGGGGTGGCCGGAATCGAACGGCCGTCCCCTCATGTCGGATCGCTCCCCAACGAATTCCGACCGCTCACTGTACAGAAGGGGGGTCCGATCGGACCCCCCAACTGTACAAAGGCAATCACGTACACTGTACGTGATTGTGCCTGTCGGTGCCATTGTGCCGACGTATATATACAGTGAGCGGTCGTTAAGTGGTTAAACTATCGTGCAACACCTATTGAAGGTTTATGCTCACCTGCACCGCTGCTAATGGGTAGAACACTGAGGACCACAGTGCCTATTGCACCACAGAAATTGCAGCCTCAGTCTATTCCACAGGATCGAGTAAGAGCTCAGAGGATCATAAACATGAAAAGGCAAAAACTGTATTTGGATAAATCTACAAAATCCCTTTGTTCACTCTGTGCTGGGCAAGCTGTGCGACACAGAGTAACTGGGAATACATGGGAACCTGCTTGAATTATCAAAGAAGCCAATTCACCAAAATCATATGTAATCGAGACCAAGTATGGACAGAAACTGAGACGAAACAGGCGTCATCTTCGTCCAGACACTGCTGCGGATACATCATTAGAGGAACCACATGACAATGGAGATGAAGAACAAGCCCATGATGGCACAGAAGTCCTAAACACGGATAATGAGTCTACTGAGGACACAGAGGACAGCATAAACGTATCAGCATATGATAATGCTGGGAGTGAATCTCAACTGGACACCAATCCTACGGATGATGAGTCAGCGGTTACTTTCTCTTGCTATGGTCGAGCTATAAAACCAAAGATATGGAGGGACTTTGTCTCATATTAAATGCTTCATACTTGAGAGGGAAGATGTGATGATGTGTATGCTTTATGTTATAATTCAAGTTCAATTGTTATGCCTAGTTCCTTATGCATGTTAGGAAACAGTTAACAGTTTTGGTCATGTGATCTGGGGACGGGGAGCTGTGGTTAGTTCTAAGATGGAGGCTACTGAATAAAGACCAAACTCGTGTTCAAGCTCATGCTGTCTGCCTATCCTTCATGTTAAATCTTTACAACTTTGTTTTCTATAGTTGATCGATACTGGCAGCAGGTGAGATGGCGACCTTCCTGGTGACTCCTCAGCAGATCTGGGCTATGGCGGTCTAGATCAGCAGCAAGCATCTCAGGGTGAATACCAGAACAGCTAATAATGCATAGAACTATGCCCAATGCACCCTCCTAGCTCCCAGATGTAGGAGTGACCAGCGAATTTCAGCACAGGAACAGCTCAGCAAGCACAACATAGCACAGTACTTCTTATCCCTTCCTCTCACCGTTTGGTGTGCTCCCCAATAGTGTTGAGCGGACCCGAACTGTAAAGTTCGGGTCCGTACCGAATTTTGGCGTTTTCCCGACCCCGGACCCGGCCCCGGATTTTGCGCTAAAGTCCGGGTTCGGGTCCGGATTCGGGAATTTAATGGCGCAGTTAGAAATGCTTCAGGGGCCAGCCAATCACCATTTGATTAGCTGGTGTGCCCTTAGAAGCCATCATAGCCATGCCTACTAATGGCATGGCTGTGATTGGTCAGTGCAACATGTGACCCAGCATGTGACCAGCTTCTATGTAAGCAAGAGGCACACAGCACAGATCGTCACTCTGCTTTTAGACAGTGTAGGGAAAGGATCCTGGCTGCTGTTGCTGTGAGGGAGAGAATTATATGATAGGAGTTAGTCCTGATTCTGCAATCTACTGATAGAAAAGATAGAGAGACAGTGTAGTGTAGTGTAGGGGCAGGATCCTGTTTGTGCTTTCAGGGAGAGAGATTTAGATAGGAGTCCAGATTGAGAGATATAATAGCTCAGTGATCTGCATAGGTTTATCTGTTTGTGTTGCAAGCTCAGTGCACCAGCACTGCATTACGTTGAGTGATACACCTATTCCATACTGTGGCTGTATTGTGCTCTTGCTAAAAGACCCATTTCGGGCAGAAAAAAAAAAAAAAGGCACTTTATTGTGCTTTTGCTAAAAAGACCCATTTTTGGGCCCCCCAAAAAAAAAAAAGGCACTTTATTGTGCTGTTGCAAAAAAAAAAAAAGGCACTTTGTTGTGCGCAAAAAAGACCTATTTTTGGGCAAAAAAAATATTTTGCAGTGTATATCTCTAGTTGTGTGAAATAACCAATTTCTATATATTTTTCTTGTACTATGCTATACTAAAAAAAAAACAAAAAACTTTTTTTTGAATAGCATTCTCTGCAGCTGTGCGATTCAGCGGTTATATACTGTGGGTGTGTTGTGCTCTTGCAAAAAACGCCATTTAGGGCCACAGAAAATAAATTGCAGTGTGAAATACACATGTGGAGGTGTGTAAAATAAACAATTTCTATATATTGTACAGTGCTATACTAAAAAAAACAACATTTTTTTTGAATAGCATTCTCTGCACTTCTATAGCTGTGCGATTCAGTGGTTAAATACTGTGGTTGTGTTGTGCTCTTGCAAAAAACGCCATTTAGGGCCACAGAAAATAAATTGCAGTGTGAAATACACATGTGGAGGTGTGTAAAATAAACAATTTCTATATATTGTACAGTGCTATACTAAAAAAAAAAAACATTTTTTTTTAATAGCATTCTCTGCACTTCTATAGCTGTGCGATTCAGTGGTTAAATACTGTGGTTGTGTTGTGCTCTTCCAAAAAACGCCATTTAGGGCCACAGAAAATATTTTGCAGTGTGAAATACACATCTGGAGGTGTGTGAAAAAACAACATTATTTTTAAAAAGCATTCTCTGGCCTCTGCAGCTGTGCGATTCAGCGGTTATATACTGTTGGGGTTGTTGTGCTCTTGCAAAAAACGCCATTTAGGGCCACAGAAAATATTTTGCAGTGTGAAATACACATCTGGAGGTGTGTGAAAAAACAACATTATTTTTGAATAGCATTCTCTGGCCTCTGCAGCTGTGCGATTCAGCGGTTATATACTGTTGGGGTTGTTGTGCTCTTCCAAAAAACGCCATTTAGGGCCACAGAAAATAAATTGCAGTGTGAAATACACATGTGGAGGTGTGTAAAATAAACAATTTCTATATATTGTACAGTGCTATACTAAAAAAAACCCATTTTTTTTGAATAGCATTCTCTGCACTTCTATAGCTGTGCGATTCAGTGGTTAAATACTGTGGTTGTGTTGTGCTCTTCCAAAAAACGCCATTTAGGGCCACAGAAAATAAATTGCAGTGTGAAATACACATGTGGAGGTGTGTAAAATAAACAATTTCTATATATTGTACAGTGCTATACTAAAAAAAACAACATTTTTTTTGAATAGCATTCTCTGCACTTCTATAGCTGTGCGATTCAGTGGTTAAATACTGTGGTTGTGTTGTGCTCTTCCAAAAAACGCCATTTAGGGCCACAGAAAATAAATTGCAGTGTGAAATACACATGTGGAGGTGTGTAAAATAAACAATTTCTATATATTGTACAGTGCTATACTAAAAAAAAAAACATTTTTTTTGAATAGCATTCTCTGCACTTCTATAGCTGTGCGATTCAGTGGTTAAATACTGTGGTTGTGTTGTGCTCTTGCAAAAAACGCCATTTAGGGCCACAGAAAATAAATTGCAGTGTGAAATACACATGTGGAGGTGTGTAAAATAAACAATTTCTATATATTGTACAGTGCTATACTAAAAAAAAAACATTTTTTTTGAATAGCATTCTCTGCACTTCTATAGCTGTGCGATTCAGTGGTTAAATACTGTGGTTGTGTTGTGCTCTTCCAAAAAACGCCATTTAGGGCCACAGAAAATATTTTGCAGTGTGAAATACACATCTGGAGGTGTGTGAAAAAACAACATTATTTTTGAATAGCATTCTCTGGCCTCTGCAGCTGTGCGATTCAGCGGTTATATACTGTTGGGGTTGTTGTGCTCTTCCAAAAAACGCCATTTAGGGCCACAGAAAATAAATTGCAGTGTGAAATACACATGTGGAGGTGTGTAAAATAAACAATTTCTATATATTGTACAGTGCTATACTAAAAAAAACAACATTTTTTTTGAATAGCATTCTCTGCACTTCTATAGCTGTGCGATTCAGTGGTTAAATACTGTGGTTGTGTTGTGCTCTTCCAAAAAACGCCATTTAGGGCCACAGAAAATAAATTGCAGTGTGAAATACACATGTGGAGGTGTGTAAAATAAACAATTTCTATATATTGTACAGTGCTATACTAAAAAAAACAACATTTTTTTTGAATAGCATTCTCTGCACTTCTATAGCTGTGCGATTCAGTGGTTAAATACTGTGGTTGTGTTGTGCTCTTCCAAAAAACGCCATTTAGGGCCACAGAAAATAAATTGCAGTGTGAAATACACATGTGGAGGTGTGTAAAATAAACAATTTCTATATATTGTACAGTGCTATACTAAAAAAAAAAACATTTTTTTTGAATAGCATTCTCTGCACTTCTATAGCTGTGCGATTCAGTGGTTAAATACTGTGGTTGTGTTGTGCTCTTCCAAAAAACGCCATTTAGGGCCACAGAAAATAAATTGCAGTGTGAAATACACATGTGGAGGTGTGTAAAATAAACAATTTCTATATATTGTACAGTGCTATACTAAAAAAAACAACATTTTTTTTTAATAGCATTCTCTGCACTTCTATAGCTGTGCGATTCAGTGGTTAAATACTGTGGTTGTGTTGTGCTCTTGCAAAAAACGCCATTTAGGGCCACAGAAAATAAATTGCAGTGTGAAATACACATGTGGAGGTGTGTAAAATAAACAATTTCTATATATTGTACAGTGCTATACTAAAAAAAACAACATTTTTTTTTAATAGCATTCTCTGCACTTCTATAGCTGTGCGATTCAGTGGTTAAATACTGTGGTTGTGTTGTGCTCTTGCAAAAAACGCCATTTAGGGCCACAGAAAATAAATTGCAGTGTGAAATACACATGTGGAGGTGTGTAAAATAAACAATTTCTATATATTGTACAGTGCTATACTAAAAAAAAACAACATTTTTTTTGAATAGCATTCTCTGCACTTCTATAGCTGTGCGATTCAGTGGTTAAATACTGTGGTTGTGTTGTGCTCTTCCAAAAAACGCCATTTAGGGCCACAGAAAATAAATTGCAGTGTGAAATACACATGTGGAGGTGTGTAAAATAAACAATTTCTATATATTGTACAGTGCTATACTAAAAAAAACAACATTTTTTTTTGAATAGCATTCTCTGCACTTCTATAGCTGTGCGATTCAGTGGTTAAATACTGTGGTTGTGTTGTGCTCTTCCAAAAAACGCCATTTAGGGCCACAGAAAATATTTTGCAGTGTGAAATACACATCTGGAGGTGTGTAAAATAAACAATTTCTATATATTCTTCTTGTACAGTGCTATACTAAAAAAAAAAAACTTTTTTTTTGAATAGCATTTTCTGTAGCTGTGCGATTCAGCGGTTACGTGCTGTGGGTGTGTTGTGGTCTGGCAAAAAACGCCATTTAGGGCCACAGAAAATATTTTGCAGTGTGAAATACACATCTGGAGGTGTGTGAAATAAACAATTTCTATATATTTTCCTTGTACTGTGCTATACTAAAAAAAAAAACCTTTTTTTTTGAATAGCATTTTCTGTAGCTGTGCGATTCAGCGGTTACGTGCTGTGGGTGTGTTGTGGTCTGGCAAAAAACGCCATTTAGGGCCACAGAAAATATTTTGCAGTGTGAAATACACATCTGGAGGTGTGTGAAATAAACAATTTCTATATATTTTCCTTGTACTGTGCTATACTAAAAAAAACAACCTTTTTTTTTGAATAGCATTTTCTGTAGCTGTGCGATTCAGCGGTTACGTGCTGTGGGTGTGTTGTGGTCTGGCAAAAAACGCCATTTACGGCCACAGAAAATATTTTGCAGTGTGAAATACACATCTGGAGGTGTGTGAAATAAACAATTTCTATATATTTTCCTTGTACTGTGCTATACTAAAAAAAACAACCTTTTTTTTTTGAATAGCATTTTCTGCAGTTCTGTAGCTGTGCGTTTCAGCCATTACGTACTGTGGGTGTGTTGTGTTCTTCCAAAAAACGCCATTTAGGGCAAGATCCTAAATTTGGAAAATATGAGGGGAAGGTCAAAGGGACGTGGTGGCCCCGGTCGTGGTGCTGCTGGTGGAGCTCCTGTTGCAGGGAGAGGACGTGGTGGATCTGTGCCAGCTACACGCACAAGTGAAACACCTTCCTCAGGTGCGAGTAGGCGACCGAGCCTGCGGCGGTATTTTGTCGCGCCTAATGAGGCTGTACCAATGTTTAGGCCAGGACAAGTACAGGCGATAGTAGATTGGGTTGCTGACAGTGCCTCGGGTTCCTTCACATTGTCTCCCACCCACTCTTCTGATGAAAGATCAGAGTTGGCACCTGAAGCCCATGTCCATCAGTCTTTCACCTCACCCCCTTGCAAATCAGCCAAGCAGTCTGAGCCCCAAATCATGCAGCAGTCTCTTCTGCTTTTCGATGACTCTGTTAGCAGGGTTTCCCAGGGCCATCCACCTAGCCCTGCCCCAGAAGTGGAAGAGATTGAGTGCACCGATGCCCAACCACTTATGTTTCATGATGGGTACATGGGAGGACCATCGCAGCACGTCTCGGATGATGACGAAACACAGGTGCCAACTGCTGCTGCTTTCGCAATTGTGCAGACAGACATGGAGGGCAGGGGTGAAGACTGGGTGGAAGATGATGTGGAGGACGATGAGGTCCTCGACCCCACATGGAATCAACGTTATGCAGGTGACCAGTGTAGTTCGGAGGAAGAGGCGGTGGTCGCACAGAGCCACCAGCACAGCAGAAGAGGGAGCAGGGTGCAAAAACGGAGCATTCGTCCCCTAGACAGTACATCTGCTACTGCCCAATGCAGCAAGGGACCGAGCACACCAAAGCCAGGTCCAAGGACTTCCCTAGCGTGGCAGTTCTTCACACAGTGTGTTGATGACAAGACACGAGTGGTTTGCACGCTGTGCAATCAGAGCCTGAAGCGAGGCATAAACGTTCTCAACCTGAGCACAAGCTGCATGACCAGGCATCTAAGTGCAAAGCACGAGCTGCAGTGGAGTAGACACCTCAAAAACCAAGAAAGGTCTCTGGCTCCTCCTGCTTCCTCTTCTGCTGCAGTCTCGGCCTCTTCATCCACCTCTGTAGTGACAGTGGCACCTGTCACCCCGCAAACAGAGGATCTGCCAGCAACACTACCACCTGGGTCACCAACCATCTCCACAATGTCCCATGGAAGCGTTCAGCTCTCTATCTCCCAAACATTGGAGCGGAAGAGGAAGTACCCCCCTAGCCACCCGCGATCCCTGGCCCTGAATGCCAGCATTTCAAAATTCCTGGCCTTTGAAATGCTGTCATTCCGTCTGGTGGAGACGCAGAGTTTTAAAAGCCTGATGGCATTGGCTGTCCCGCAGTACGTCGTGCCCAGCCGCCACTACTTTTCCAGGTGAGCCATCCCTTCCCTGCACAACCAGGTGGGGGACAAAATCAGGTGTGCACTGCGCAACGCCATCTGTGGCAAGGTCCACCTAACTACGGATGCGTGGACCAGTAAGCACGGTCAGGGACGTTATATCTCCCTAACAGCACACTGGGTAAATGCAGTGGCGGCTGGGCCTGAGGCAGATAGCGGTTTGGCGCATGTCCTTCCACCACCGAGGATTGCAGGGCGCTTCAGTTTGCCTCCTGTTGCTAACTCCTCCTTCTCCGCTTCCTCATCCTCTACCGCCTCCTCATCCATTCAGCGTAACACCTTCACCACCAACTTCAGCACAGCCAGGGGTAAACGACAGCAGGCAGTTTTAAAACTTTCCTGTTTGGGGGAAAATCCCCACACCGCGCAGGAGTTGTGGAGGGACATGGAACAACAGACCGATGAGTGGTTGCTGTCAGTGAGCCTCAAGCCCGGCCTGGTGGTGTGCGATAATGGGCGAAATCTCGTAGCAGCTCTGGGCCTAGCCGGTTTGACGCACATCCCTTGCCTGGCGCATGTGCTGAACTTGGTGGTCCAGAGGTTCCTTAAAAATTACCCCAATATGCCAGAGCTGCTGCAGAAAGTGCGGGCTGTCTGTGCGCACTTTCGGAGTTCTCACCCTGCTGCTGCTCGCCTGTCAGCGCTGCAGCATAACTTCGGCCTTCCCGCTCACCGCCTCATATGTGACATGCCCACAAGGTGGAACTCCACCTTGCACATGCTGGCCAGACTGTGCGAGCAGCAGCAGGCAATAGTGGAGTTTCAGCTGCAGCAATCACGCGTGAGTCGCTCTGCGGAACAGCACCACTTCACCACCAATAACTGGGCCTCCATGCGAGACCTGTGTGCCTTGTTGCGCTGTTTCGAGTACTCCACCAACATGGCCAGTGCCAATGATGCCGTTCTCAGCGTTACTATCCCAGTTCTATGCCTCCTTGAAAAAACGCTTCGTGCGATGATGGAAGAGGATGTGGCACAGGAGGATGAGGAGGAGGAGGAGGAAGCGGGATCATTTCAAAGGCTTTCAGGGCAGTCTTTCACAAGTGGCTACGAGGGTGGGTTCCTGCACCAACAAACGCCAGGTACACAATTGTCCGGCAGAAAGGGCACAGTTCTGGAGGATGACAAGGTGGAGGAGGAGATGGAGGAGGAGGAGGAGGAGGAGGAGCCATGTTCACAGCAGGGTGGCACTCAGACCAGCTCGTGGCCATTACTGGTGCGTGGCTGGGGGGATACAGAGGACACAGACGATACACCTCCCACAGAGGACAGCTTTTCTTTGCCTCTGGGCAGCCTGGCACACATGAGCGATTACATGCTGCAGTGTTTCCGCAACGACAGCCGAGTTGCCCACATTTTAACTGGTGCTGATTACTGGGTGGCCACCCTGCTGGATCCCCGTTACAAGGACAACGTACCGTCCTTAATTCCCTCACTGGAGCGGGATCGTAAGATGCGCGAGTACAAGCGCACGCTGGTAGACGCGCTGCTGGTGGCATTCCCACCTGACAGCGGGCGTACGGTGGAAGCACAAGGCGAAGGCAGAGGAGGAGGAAGAGGTCGCCAACGCAGCCGGGGCACCGGCAGCACCTCAGAAGGCAGGGTTAGCATGGCCGAAATGTGGAAAAGCTTTGTCAGCACGCCACAACAACCAGCACCACCAGCTGAGATGGAACGTCTTAGCAGGAGGCAGCATTTCACCAACATGGTTGAGCAGTATGTGTCCACAGGCCTACACGTACTAGATGACGGGTCTGCCCCCTTTAACTTCTGGGTCTCCAAATTGGGCACATGGCCTGAGCTTGCCGTTTATGCCTTGGAGGTGCTGGCCTGCCCTGCAGCCAGTGTATTATCTGAACGTGTATTTAGCACGGCAGGGGGCGTTATCACAGACAAGCGCAGCCGCCTGTCCAGAGCCAATGTGGACAAGCTCACGTTCATTAAAATGAACCAGGCATGGATCCCACAGGACTTGTCCGTACCTTGTGCAGAATAGACATGTATACCGGTGTTGTGACAAAAACTGTCCGGCCATCGGATTGTGCCCGGCCCGTACTGCGCAGGCGCAGCGCTTGCGCAGTACAGAGGACAAGGAGATTCACAAAATCTCCGAAGATGAACGGCGCCTGCGCTGTGAGTGCAGGTTCAAGCCCCACCATCCAAGAGGACATACGGTAGCACATAGTAACAGGGCCCCTCACGGGCTCGCTTCGATCGCTGCCTTGCTTGGCTCGGCTTGAACCACGGATGGTGTGGCCTTCACCTGAACTCAACACGCAGGCGCCGTTAGTCTTGGGAGATTTTTGAAATCCCCTTGTCCTACATACTCAGCAAGCGCAGTACAGGGCGGACACTATTCGACAGGGGACAGAATTCGACACATCACCGGCCTTACCCAGCCATTGTTGTATTTTATTTTCCCACTAGCTTATCCATTAAATTAAATAATTTATTCCATAAAGGGCATATTCTGGGGCATTCCCACCATATGTGTGGCATCGTGCCGTTGAGTTTCTGAGGTTCTTAATGACTTCCTGTACCTCTTCTGCTGAAAAGGGGGCCTCCAGCATATTTTTTTATTTTTTAATTTTTTTTATGTTCTTTTAAGTTATTTCCTATCCACATTTGTTTGCAGAGCACTTGCCATGTTCTTAACAACATTTTGCTGCCATTTGCAGCCCTCTAGCCCTTTCCATTACTTTTTTAGATCCTTTTTAGTCGTCAGAAGTCCGGGTCCCCATTGACTTCAATGGGGTCCGGGTCCGGGTCCGGGTTCGGGTTAAAGTTCGGTCCCGAATCCGAACTTTTTTCCGAAGTTCGGCCGAACCCGCCGGACCCGAATATCCAGCTACCCGCTCAACTCTACTCCCCAACTCCCCAGACTACTTCCCGGGGTTTCCTTTTTATGAGACCCCTCCTGCTGTCAGATATCACTGGGTATTATAGTTGGCCTCCCAGTGAGGGCCAAGGCTCAGATACTCCTCCAGACATCTCACAGCCTAAAGTCAATTACATGCTAAACAAAGCACGCTTGCTACGACCATCTTGTGGGAGAAAAATTGTTCTGCAGTCAATAACATTACCTTCTGCTACAATAATGTCTGACATCAGCTCATGGCACTTTGGAAGAAATGTGAGGGCTAGTCTACAGACCTATGGCAACTCCTGGTGTCAAGTAACCATCCATGAACTTTGAAATTTTGTGTATAATACTAAGTAAAAAAACAACTGGATTTACTGGTTTTATAGAAAGATAATTCATCCAATTAGCTCATATGAGCGATAGCAATAGAAGTGATGGACCGAACATCCCCTGGTTTGGTTCGCAGCAGAACTCCCGAACAGAGAAAAAGTTTGAACTCTATTAAAGTCTATGGGACCCGAACATGAAAAATCAAAAGTCCCCATTTTAAAGGCTTATATGCCATTTATTTGCCATTAAAAGGGTATGGGGGCCCCCAGGTACTGCCCCGGGGGGACATGTAACAATGCAAAAAAAACATAAAAAAGAAAATAGTTTTTAACCACTTCCTGTCCGGCCTATAGCAAAATGACGGCTAGGAAGTGGTTCAGTTATCCTGACTGGGCGTCATACGATGTCTAGCGGAATAACAAGCCAACGCACGCCCGCAGGGGCGCGCAGTACGGCGATCGGTGATGTGTCAGTCTAACACACCGCATCTCCGATCGTGGTAAAGAGCCTCTAATGGAAGTGAACCAGGAAGTGCCGGTTATCGGCTTTCCATGGTTCATGTTGACAGGGAGAGCCAATCGGTGAAGAAAATTATAAAAATTTAGTTTGAGTACAGTGTTGTATGACCGCGCAATTGTCATTCAAAGTGTGACAGCACTGAAAGCTGAAAATTTTCCTTGGCAGGAAGAGGGGAAGTGCCCTGTATTGAAGTGATTAAAGAAGCAGTGATTTTAATGATGCTTGAAGTGGAACAATAAAAATGAAAACTTCCTTTAAATATAGTGCCTGGGGGGGTCCCTTTAGTCTGCCTGAAAAGTGGCACATTTGTACTGCCTGCTGCAGCAAAACTGACATAAAGAAAAAAAATTACATTTAAATTGACTTCCACTGCTGCAAGCCATTGCCGGCAATACAAAAAAAAAAAAAAAAAATGAAAAAAATGGTGTGGGGTCCTCCCCATGCATACCAGGCCCTTTGGGTCCGGTATTGATTTTAAGGGGAACCCCATGACAAAATAAAAAAAATATATACAGTATCTTACAAAAGTAAGTACACCCCTCACATTTTTGTAAATATTTTATTATATCTTTTCATGTGAGAACACTGAAGAAATTACACTTTGCTACAATGTAAAGTAGTGAGTGTACAGCTTGTATAACAGTGTAAATTTGCTGTCCCCTCAAAATAATTCAACACACAGCCATTAATGTCTAAACCGCTGGCAACAAAAGTGAGTACACCCCTAAGTGAAAATGTCCAAATTGGGCATAATTAGCCATTTTCCCTCCCTGGTGTCATGTGACTCGTTAGTGTTACAGGGTCTCCGATGTGAGTGGGGATCAGGTGTGTTAAATTTGGTGTTATCGCTCTCACTCTCTCATACTGGTCACTGGAAGTTCAACATGGCACCTCATGGCAAAGAACTCCCTGAGGATCTGAAAAAAAGAATTGTTGCTCTACATAAAGATGGCCTAGGCTATAAGAAGATTGCCAAGACTAGGGATGAGCTTTGTGTTGGAGTCAAACCCATGTTCGACTCGAACATCGGCTGTTCGCCGAAATGCGAACATTATGGGCCGTTCGCGCCAAATTCGAGTGGCCCATAATTCACTGCAGCATCGCAGTGCATTGCTGGCTGATGATTGGCTAAGCATGCACTATAACACGCATGCTTTGGCCAATCACAGCGCAGAAAAAACGGAGAGCCGTAATTGGCCATAGCCAGGGTGGCTTTGGCCAATTATGGCTCAAGGGGTTAAGTATACGCCCCACACTATATAAGGCCGCCGGCTTGGCGGCCTTGTGTAGTGTGTTGGAGTTGTTTAATGAGAGATTACAGAGACAGACAGTGTCATTTATATTGAGTTAGATAGAGCAGGCAGGCGAGTCAGTTAGCTGCAGTTACAGTGTGTAGAGGATATATATGCATCCTAGGTGTTGTATATATATTTATACGCTGTATTCAGTTTAGCTAGATCTGTTCCTGTCATTCTCTATACTGTGACAGGCAGGCAGGTGATTGTGCTAGCTGCAGACAGTCAGTGTTTCACTTAGTGTACTGTGTGCTTTGCATAGCGTTCATCTAAAGCTTACCTGAATACAGTTAGTGACTAATAGTGGTGTTCTCATAATTAAACCACAGGCAGAGAGCTGCAAGTATTTTCAGTTAGTGTACTGTGTCCCTCTCTGCACAGTTCTCACCTAAAACTAACTGAAGACAATTAATTGCTGCTTTCCCCATACTAATACCAAAGCAGGCAGTTGATTCTGATAGCTGCATTATCGATATAGATATATCGATATAGATATACAGGTAGATATATCGATAGATATAGATATATATATATACACACATATACACACACATCCCACCTTTGTGCAGCTACATCTCACTGCATTAGTATGTCTGGAAGGCAAATAAGGAGAGGCAGACAGTCACGAGGCAATAAAAGAGGGCAAGCAGGCTCTGTGTCTAGAAGCAACAGTGCTGCTGGTCGTGGACACAGTGCATCCTCATCAGCACGTGGCTATGGGACACGCTTGTCCTTCTCGGCAGCTGGCCATGTTGAACCGCAACATGCCCAAGACTTGGTAGAGTGGATGACCAAGCCGTCCTCATCCTCCTCGTCCTCTCTCACCCAGGCTCAGGGTACTTTGTCTGGCAAAGCAGCTGCCAAAGCGGCCTCTTCCCTCGGCTCAATGGCATCAGTCACTCCTTCCCTAGCCCCACCATGTCCTCTTGAGAATTCCCCCGAACTGTTTGAGCACAGTGTTGGGTACATGCTCCTGGAGGATGCCCAGCGTTTTGAAGGCTCCGATGATGAAACCCAGCTGGAGGAAGGCAGTAATGTGAGCCCAGAGAGAGAGGGTAGTAACGTGAGCCCAGAGAGAGAGGGTAGTAACGTGAGCCCAGAGAGAGGGGGTAGTAACGTGAGCCCAGAGAGAGAGGGTAGTAACGTGAGCCCAGAGAGAGGGGGTGCCCAACAAGGACAGCTATCTGGCAGTCATGTTCCCCCAGCTGCAGCATACTGACAGATTTGCTCCAGTGATGAGGAGGGAGGGGATGATGAGGTCACTGACTCCACGTGGGTGCCTGAGAGGAGGAGGAGGAGTAGGAGGAGGCACATCTCCAACGAGGCAGGATGCCTTCCAGGGGCCAGCTTAAGGGCAGCACACCAACTGCATCACACCGCAGAGCTCCGCATGTGCAGGGCGCTGCTGTCTCTGCGCGTTATTCCAAAAGTTCTTTGGTGTGGGCCTTTTTTCAGACGTGTGCAGCAGATCGCACCGTTGCCATTTGCAACATATGTCTAAAGCGTATCTCGCGTGGCCAAAACATCAGCCACTTGGGCACCACGTGCTTGACCAGACATATGTCGACCTGCCATGCAGTCCATTGGCAAGCTTACCTAAAAGACCCACACCAAAGAACAAAGCGGACCTTTCCTTGCTCCTCATCAGCTGGGATCTCCAACCCCATTATACCTTCAGTCCTCTCTGAAACCTGCACTGAGGAGGAATGAAGGTTCGGTGTGTCACAGCCAAGTACTTGCGGACAATCTGCTATCGGTACACCGACGTCCGATTGTACCAGGCAAATTTCCCTGCCCCAGCTGCTGCACCGCCAAAAAAAGTTCGCTCCCAGCCATCCACATGCCCAGTGGTTGAATGCTAGCTTGGCTAAATTGCTAGCACTTCAACTGCAGCCTTTTCAGTTGGTAGACTCTGCCCCCTTCCGTGAGTTTGTGGAATGTGCGGTTCCTCAGTGGCAGGTTCCCAAACGCCACTTTTTCTCACGGAAGGCGATTCCGGGTCTCTACCGGCATGTGGAAGGCAATGTCTTGGCCTCGCTAGACAGGGCGGTCAGCGGTAAGGTGCATATTACCGCTGACTCATGGTCCAGCAGGCATGGACAGGGACATTACCTATCTTTCACAGCGCATTGGGTGACTCTGCTGGCAGCTGGGAAAGATGCAGGACAAGGTGTAGTAGTGTTGGAGGTTGTTCCGCCACCACGCCTCCAAAATGTTACTACTGGTGATTCTGACACATCTCTCTCCTCCACCCCCTCCTCTTCTTCTTCCTCCATGGCCACTACCTGTGTTTTGTCCTTGGAACCAGTGGTGCTCCGTAGGTGTTCAAGGGGCTACGCAAGCAAAAACATGCTATGCGGTGCTTGAGCTGGTGTGCTTGGGGGACAGGAGCCACACTGGGGCAGATTCTGTCAGCTCTGCAGGGGCAGGCTCAGAGGTGGTTGATGCCACGCCAGCTTAAGCCAGGAAAGGTGGTTTGCAAAAATGGCACCAACCTCCTCTCCGCCCTCCGACAGGGACAACTGACCCATGTGCCCTGTTTGGCTCACCTCCTTAACTTGGTGGTGCAGCGGTTCTTGGGCAGGTACCCAGGCTTACAGGAGGTCCTGAAGCAGGCCAGGAAACTCTGTGGGCATTTCCGCCGGACATATAATGCCAGTGCTCGGCTGGCTGACCTGCAAAAGGATTACAATCTGCCCAAGAACCGCCTAATCTGTGACATGCCCAACAGGTGGAACTCTACGTTGGCCATGCTGCAGCGGCTGCACATGCAGCAGAGGGCCATCAATGAGTATCTGTTGCAATATGGCACCAGGACAGGGTCAGGGGAGCTTGGATTTTTTCCCAACACCAGTGGGCCATGTTGAGGGATGTATGCACTGTCCTGGCACCATTTGAGGAGGCCACGAGTATGGTGAGCAGTGACAGTGCATGCATCAGTGACATTGTCCCTCTTTTCCACCTGTTGGGGCACACGCTGCATGGAATAATAGACATGGCACTTGAGGCAAAACAGAGGCAGGAAGAGGAGGACTTCCTTACCTCTCAAGGCCCCCTTTATCCAGAAAGTGTTCCTGCTGGCCCAGCTATCACACAGGAAGAGGAGGAGGAGGATTATTGTGTCAGCATGGAGGTGGAGCCTAGCACTCAGCATCAGCAGCAGTCTTCAAGGGATCAATTACAGTCCCAAGACACCCATGGACTTGTACGTGGCTGGGAGGAGGTGGCTGCGGATCATGTCGTCCTCAGTGACCCAGAGGACTCCGCACCGAATGCCTCAGCAAACCTACGCTTCATGGCCTCCCTGATCCTGCAAAGCCTGCGGAAGGATCCTCGTATTCGTGCGATCAAGGAGAGGGATCATTACTGGGTGGCAACCCTCCTTGATCCACATTACAAGGCTAAGGTTGCGGACCTTATCTTGCCGTCGCAGAGGGAGCAGAGGATGAAGCATCTTCGGGAGGCCTTGCAGAAAGGTCTGTGCAATGCGTTTTTAGAGACTGGGAGGTTACAAATTCCTGGTCCTGGACAACGTGTTGCTGAGGCTCCGGTCAGTCAAAGAAGGAGCGGTGGAGAAGGTGGCCGTCTGACCGATGCGTTCAGACAATTTTTTAGTACGCAGCCCCAGGGTAGATCGCTTTCAGCAACCATCACCAGCGTCTGGTTTACATGGTACAGGAATACCTAGGGGCAAGATCAGACTTGGACACCTTTCCCACCGAAAATCTTCTGGGTTACTGGGTCTTGAGGATGGATAACTGGCCAGAGCTTGCACAGTATGCAATTGAGGTACTGGCCTGTCCTTCATCCAGCGTTCTTTCGGAACGCACATTCAGTGCTGCTGGAGGATTTGTAACCGATCACAGGGTGTGCCTGTCCACCGACTTGGTCGATCGACTGACCTTCATAAAAATGAATCAGTCTTGGATCACCACCAGCTACCAAGCACCTGATGCTGATGTAACCGAATATTTTTTTTGGAAATGTCAGATCCCTTCAAGACTGCCTATGCTGATGCTGAGTGACTATCCTGTTATGCTGAGCGACTATCCTCTTCCTCCTCAAAAATCATGCTGATAGCTTGAAAGAAAATTTTTGGTTCTGGGCACTGCCACCAGTGGCTAAGGCCCAATTTATCAGCCCCTGTTTAACAGGGGCGTGAATTTACAATTTTTGATGCAATGCTTTGCAGCAGGGCTCATTGCTGTGCTCCAACTACAGTATCTGTGAGGGGTTGCAGTGTTGTGGCACCAGCACCAGTGCCTAAGGCCCAATTTTTCTGCCCCTGTTTAACAGGGGCGTGTAATTACAATTTTTGATGCAATACTTTGCAACAGGGCTCATTGCTGCGTTCCAAGTACAGTATGTGTGAGGGGTTGCAGTGTTGTGGCATCAGTGCCTAAGGCCCAATTTTTCTGCCCCTGTTCAACAGGGGCATGTAATTACAATTCTTGATCTAATAATTCCCAGCAGGGCCCATTCCTGCGGCCACCAAGAGTAACTGTGAGGGCTTACAGTGTTGTGGCAACACCACCACCAAAGGCCCAATTTTTCTGCCCCTGTTCAACAGGGGCATGCGATTACAATTCTTGATCTAATATTTCACAGCTGGGCAAATTCCTGCGCCCACCAAGAGTAACTATGAGGACTAAAGCCCCGTACACACGATCGGATAACCTATGGATTTTCGTCCGATGGATTTGTCCATCGGAAATCAGATGAAACTGTTTTTCATCAGTCTTGTCCACACACCATCAGTCAAAAAACCGACCGTTCCAAACGCGGTGACGTAAAACACTCCGATGAGCCGAGAAAAATGAAGTTTAATGCTTCTGAGCATGCGTCGACTTGATTCTGAGCATGCGTGGGTTTTTTAACCGATGGACTTGCCCATAGACGATCGGAAATTCCCATCGTTTTTTTATCCATCGGAAAATTTTAAAACAAGTTCTATTTTTTACAACCGATGGAAAAAAGACCGATGGGTACCATACACGATCGGTTGGTCTGATGAAAACCGTCCATCGGACGGTTTTCATCAGTCAAACCGATCGTGTGTACGGGGCTTTACAGTGTTGTGGCACCAGTACCACCACCACCACCAAAGGCCCAATTTTTCCTACCACTGTTCAACAATGTCATGTAATTACAATTCTTGATCTAATATTTGACACAGCTGGGCCCATTCCTGCGCCCACCAAGAGTAACTGTGAGGACTTACAGTGTTGTGGCACCACCACTACCAAAGACCCAATTTTTCCTACCACTGTTCAACAATGGCATGTAATTACAATTTTGATATAATAGTTCACAGCAGGGCATTCCAACTGTGAGGGCTTACAGTGTTGTGGCAACACCAGCACCTAAGGGCCAAATTTCTGCAGAGTATATACGGCAGGCCCCTACTTTCAAACATCCAACTTACAAACGACTCCTACTTGCAAACGGAATGAGACAACAGGAAGTGAGAGGAAATCTACCCCTAGGAAGGAAAATTCTCTCCTGTAAGAGTTCATATGGGAAAGAGGTGTCTCCTCTCCACAGATGCTTCATCACCAATCCTTGTTTCAATAAAAAAAAACAATTAAAAAAAAAAACATTTGTCATTGGGACGGAAAGTGAGGTGAAATGTTCTGAACAGGTGCACAGACAGCAAAACAAATGTTACAGGGGTGATAACCCTTACCTATGTTTTCCAAAAAGCTTAAAAATAGATTTTTTGGCTAGAGCTACACTTAAAAAATGTACCTGTTCCAAATTACAAACAGATTCTACTTCAGAACACACCTACAGTCCCTGTCTTGTTTGCATCGCCTGTATACTGCTGTTCAGAGTATATGAGGCCTTTTTTTAATTTGGGTGCGGGGTTCCCCTTAATATCCATACAAGACCCAAAGGGGCTGGTAGTGGGCTGGGGGGGTGGGGTGGGGGGGTACCCATGCCATTTTTCTCAATGATTTTCATCCATATTGCTGGGACCAGACATTACATTAAAGCCACAAGCAGTTTTAAATTACTTTTTTTTCCCTTTAGAAATTTCATTTTATGCAGGGACAGTTCTAAATACGGGAAACACGTGCCACTTCACAGGCATACTTTAGACACCCCCCAGGGACGATATTTAAAGGAATATTTCACTTTTTTTTTTCACTTTATGCATCATAAAAATCACTGCTCCCGAAAAAACGGCAGTTTTTAAAACTTATTTTTGCATTGATACATGTCCCCTGGGGCAGGACCCGGGTCCCCAAACCCTTTTTAGGACAATAACTTGCATATTAGTCGTTATAATTAGCACTTTTGATTTTGAAAGTTCGCGTCCATTGTATTTAATAGGGTTCTAAAGTTTGCGCAAACTTTCGGTCCGTTCGCAGGTTCTGGTGCGAACCGAACCGGGGGGTGTTCGGCTCATCCCTAGCCAATACCATTAAACTTAGCTTCAGCACGGTGTCCCAGACCATACAGCAGTTTAACAGGACATGTTCCACTCAGAACAGGCCTCGCCATGCTCGACCAAAGAAGTTGAGTGCACGTGCTCAGCATCATATCCAGAGATTGTCTTTGGGAAAAAGATGTATAAGTGCTGCCAGCATTGCTGCAGAGGTTGAAGAGGTGGGGGGTCAGCCTGTCAGTGCTCAGACCATATGCCGCACACTGCATCAAATTGGTCTGCATGGCTGTCGTCCCAGAAAGAAGCCTCTTCTAAAAATGATGCACAATAAAGCCTGCTAACAGTTTGCTGAAGACAAGCAGACTAAGGACATGGATTACTGGAACCATGTCCTGTGGTCTGATGAGACCAAAATAAACGTATTTGGTTCAGATGGTGTCAAGCGTGTGTCGCGGCAACCAGGTGAGGAGTACAAAGACAAGTGTGTGTTGCCTACAGTCAAGCATGGTGGTGGGAGTGTCATGGTCTGGGGCTGCATGAGTGCTGCCGGCACTGGGGAGCTACAGATCATTGAGGGAA
Source organism: Rana muscosa (assembly GCA_029206835.1). NCBI lineage: Eukaryota > Metazoa > Chordata > Amphibia > Anura > Ranidae > Rana > Rana muscosa. Next base: position 1,092,517,994 of record CM055117.1, read on the forward strand.
CCATGAATTCCAACATGTACTGTGACATACTGAAGCAGAGCATGACCCCCCCCCCCTTCGGAGACTGGGCCGCAGGGCAGTATTCCAATATGATAACGACCCCAAACACACCTCCAAGATGACCACTGCCTTGCTAAAGAAGCTGAGGGTAAAGGTGATGGACTGGTCAAGCATGTCTCCAGACCTAAACCCTATTGAGCATCCGTGGGTCATCCTCAAATGGAAGGTGGAGGAGCGCAAGGTCTCTAACATCCACCAGCTCCATGATGTCGTCATGGAGGAGTGGAAGAGGACTCCAGTGGCAAACTGTGAAGCTCTGGTGAACTCCATGCCCAAGAGGGTTAAGGCAGTGCTGGAAAATAATGGTGGCCCCAAAAAATATTGCCACGTTGGGTCCAATTTAGCCATTTCACTTAGGGGGTGTAACTCACTTTTGCTGCCAGCGGTTTAGACATTAATGGCTGTGTGTTGAGTTGATTAGAGGGGACAGCAAATTTACACTGTTATACAAGCTGTACACTCACTACTTTACTCTACAAAGTGTCATTTCTTCAGTGTTGTCACATGAAAAGATAGAAGAAAATATTTACAAAAATGTGAGGGGTGTACTTACTTTTGTGAAATACTGTATATATATTTCCATTTTTTTCAGCTCGCAGGAATTGACAAGGATACTGGATTTCTGGCAACATCAATGGGTGTTTTCTATACTTGCTGAAAATGTTCTTAGCCTGAAAAAAGAAAAGAAAACAAATGCAGCCGCCACATCAGAGTACTGGTAAGAATTATTGGCAGCTCTGCCTGGATTTTGTGGTAGAACAGATCAGGGGGCTATGACTATAACGTTCTTAGCTTAAAGTGCATTTAGTCCGGGTGAACCCCAATGGTCTGCTGGAACAAGTGAATTATAAAATGTTCATTGGATTGAATGGAAATCACAAATCTTGGGAGGAGCAGGAGCTGACATGACTATTTTTTAAGGAAAGGCTGCACAGTGCAGAGGAGGCTACACAGCTAAAATCTTAGTTGAGCAGCTTATGAGGGATTTCAGGAGAGGGCATAGCAGCCCATTAAGTGTGATGCCCTGTACACACGGCCGGGAATCCCGTCAGGAAAAAAAACATTGGTTTTCCTGACGGGATTCCTGGCAAGCTTGCCTTGCAAAGCCGTGTATACAGACGGCCACTCAAAAGAACCGCCGTTCTTTTGAATGGCAAGAACGTGGTGACGTCATCGACTATGACGAGCCGGCGTCTCGTCACATTCAATTCCGTCGCCGCCATCTTGCTACACCCCACACTAACTTTGTATGCTACCGCGCATGCGTCGAAGTGTTATTGAGCATGCGCGGTTTCTTTACCCAGCCAGTAAGCATACAGACGACCGGTTTTCTCGGCAAGAAACACTCTGCCAGGAATCCCGACAGGAAAATTGAGAGCAGGTTCTCTATTTTCCCGTTGGGATTCCCGGCTGTTTTCCTGATGGGAAAACTGCTAGGGAGCATACACACGGTCGGGATTCTCGGCCAAATGCTCTCCTGGCAGTTTTCCAGCCGGGAAAACCGGTCGTGTGTACGAGGCTTAAGTGTATTAAAAGTCATATTGCCAATCACAGGATCTGCTGGCTGCCTGCCATAGGATGCCATATCAGCATTTTTTTACGTCCTTTCAGAACCCACTATTTTTTTATTTATTTTTTTACAGCCTAAAAACGCCCCAGCCAAAAACAGTTGATAACAGCCTATGTGTGCATGGGCACATAGGATAACATGCTGGAGAGTTTATTGACTGTAGAAAAAAAACATCTGAAGCCAAAAACAGCTGCTGTAAAAACATCCAAAAACATCCAGTGTTCATGAGGCCTAAAACAAAATAAAATTATTATTAAACAGGATTTATATAGTGCCAGCAGTTTACACAGCACTTTACAACATAAGGGCAGACAGTACAATTACAATCCAATTTAAATTTAATACAGTAGGAATCATTGGTCCCCCGCTCTTCAGAGCATACAATCAAAGAGGAAGGGTCAATAGATACAAAAGGTCTTAACTGTGGGGAATGAGCTTATGGAGAAAGTGGAAAAACAGTTGTTAGGGGAAGGGGCAGAGTAGGTCTCTCTGAAGAGAAGGGATTTCAGGGATCATCTAAAAGTGAACAGAGTAGGAGCTAGTCAGACAGATTGGGGTAATGAGTTCCATAGGATGGGAGAGGCTCGGGAGAAGTCCTGGAGGTGAGCATGGGAGGAGGTGACAAGGGAGCTAGAGAGCAGGAAGCCTTGGGAGAAATGAAGAGAACATTTAGGTTTGTATTTTGAAACTAGGTTATAGATGTAGCTGGGGACCGAGTTGTGGATGGCTTTTTAAGTTGTTGTTAGTATTTTAAAAATAATTCACTGGGTGAGCAGAAGCCAGTGGAGGGATTGGCGGAGAGGGGTGGCAGACACTGAGCGGCTGGTAAGGTGGAAGAGTCTGGCATCAGAATTCATGCTGGACTGAAGGGGGGGGTGGCCTATAATCCAATGAGGAGGGAGTTGCAGCAGTCAAAGTGAGAGATGACCAGGGAGTGAACTAGGAGCTTGGCGGTGTCATTGGTTAGGAAGGGAGGGGGCGTATTTTAGAGATGCTGCAGAGGTTGAGGTGGAAGGCTTTGGATATTGATTGGATGTGGGGCTGAATGGAACATGAAAGGAAAATTAAGGAAGCCCTCTCCATGAGAAGCCCCTTGTATACCTAATCCAAAGCTTAATGCACAAACTGTTCCAGCTGGTGCTGCAAGCCGCAACACGTTTCATTCCTCCCAGAGCTTATTCGTAGAGATACTGCACTGTAAAGGCTAGTAGCTGCCATACACAAGCAGCATTGTGTCACAAGATTAACTTTCACTCAAACTCCAAATTTTATTGGAAAATGATTTTCTAAGCTGAATAACAGATGTGTAGCTTCCCCAAATTCCTAAATCTTGTGTTCCATAAAGAAAAGGTCACAAAAAAAAAAACGCTGATTAACTTGTAACCGATGATAATATCAGCTAGTTGAGAGAATTTCTATGAAAGTAATATTCTATATGCTGTAGAATATGTATACTTACTGCCTCACTGAGCAGTGATTTTTGGTTGTGAACGATGCCCCAGGTTGCAATGCCTATTAGGACAATCTCAGAGTCTTCTTCGCCTCTACTAAAATCTCGTATGGCCTCACCTACGTGCTTCATGACCCCAGCGTGAGTCCCTCCGGTGATGATCCAGGCCCCTGTATGTAAGAAAAGGAGGAGAGATCGGTTATAGGAAAAACAGAGTACTCCTAGTGCCTGGGGTCATCTCACTCTCTGCACTGTAATCCTCTGTGTCCACCCATATCATCACCCAATTCCTTACTTAAGCTGTATAGCCAAAAGAAAATGCACACATTTTTGACTTCAGGTGTTTATAGTGAAGGGTACTGTTAATGCTGCAGCATACAAGGATATTTTAGATAATTTTACTATTCCAACCTTGTGGTAACAGTTTGGTCAAAACCAGCGGCATCCGGCCCATAAGGGGCACAGGGGTGCCTCCCCCCTAATCTCTTTGCGCCGGCCCCTAATTTCCTTGTGGGGCATCGGATGCATAGATTTCTACAAGGTTTTTTTTTTTTTTTAAACACATGATTAGAGCCTGGGACTCTAATTGGCTTAAAAAAGGGTGGGCCCTGGGCGCAGAGCACTGCACTCTGAGCCCACCCACTTGTGACATGCTTCTCCGCCTGGCCAATCAGGACAATCAGACTGGATTGGCTGAGAGGAAAATTTATCAAATTGGCTGGGAGGAGAAGCCGGGGAAGCCGCAAGCAACCTGGATGGGGTAAGTACGGGGCAAGGGGTTGTTTGCCACCCCCCAAAAAACATGGAGCACTGATGAAGACCCTTTTCTGTGCTAGCATGACTATACTCCTGTGTTCATAGTCAGCTCCATAAAGACATGGTTTGATGGGTTTGATGTGGAGAAACTCAAATGGTCTGCACAGAGCCCTGACCTTAAGCCTACTGAAAATCTTTTGGAATCAACTGGAATGCCGATTATAAGACAGCTCATCTCATTCAACATCAGCAATGCTACTTCTCATTCAATCTCACAAAATGCTCTTTTCACTGAATGGGCACAGATTCCCATAGACACACTCCAAAATCTTGTGGAAAACCTACCTAGAAGGGTGGAGGCTGTTAGAACAGTGCAAAGGGGAGGGGGGCAACTTTATGTTACTGCTCATTAGACTTGTGCACAACGGAAAAATTTGTTTAGTTTTGGTTTGTTTCTTTTCGGTCCTGTTGATTCGTAATTGTTCGTAATTTTGCTAGACGGGATTTTTCGTGTTCGGACTAATTCATATTTTCGCAAGCGACACTTTTCGTTGAATCGGAATGATTCGTATTAATGTAAGCCCTATTTTTAGTTGATTTATAATTCATACTTTCGGTAGAGTACCGTATATACTCGAGTATAAGCCGAGTTTTTCAGCACATTTTTTTGTGCTGAAAATGCCCCCCTTTGGCTTATACTCGAGTCACCTTTTTGTGCCTGATCTCCCAGATTTTGGGGACCCGGTACCGGCTGGCCATAGGTCCCCTGGACCCCAAACTTGTCACACACATAGCCCCACTCTTTCTGTACAACTGTGCAAAGTTTGTTGTCCGGGAGACCTATGGCTGGGGAGCACCGATTTTTTAAAGCAGGGCACCCCTTCCATAGACTCCCATGTTAAACGGTCATTTCTCCAGTGACTTTGGGGACCCGGTACCAGCCGGTCGTAGGTCTCCTGGACCCGAAACTTGGCACACATGTAGCCCCACTCTTCCTCTACAAGTGTCTAAAGTTTGTTGTCTGGGGGACCAATTTTTCAAAGCTGGGCATCCCTTTCCATAGACTTCCATGTTAAACGTCAGTCTAGTCATGGACACAGTGAGGCATGGACACAGTGAGGCATGGGTACAGTGAGGCATGGGCACAGTGAGGCATGGACACATTGAGGCATGGGCACAGTGAGGCATGGGCACAGTGAGGCAAAGTGAGGCATGCAGATGGACACCCTAGGCTTATACTCGAGCCAATACGTTTTCCCATTTTTTTGTGGTAAAATTAGGTGCCTCGGCATATATTCGGGTCGGCTTATACTCGAGTATATACGGTACATTGTTTTTCGTTGATTCTGGACACAACTCCTACTTTCATAACTTTTTTTGGGTTCGTTGATTCGTAATTTTCCGTGTCTCTCTCACGACGCTGCCTATTATGCCTAATGTGCTTCGAATGGATTTGTACTTTTCTAAATACATAGCGGTTATTTGTAACGATTTGAAATCTCGTATTTTACGTTCGTTTTTGACATGCGGCTATAGCCTCCGCCCCTGTACACCATTTTGAGAGGGAGTTCAGCACGGTGAGGGAGAAGCAGAGAGCAGAGCAAAGTGTTATTGTGCTTCGAATGGATTTGAAATCTCGTATTTTACGTTCGTTTTTGACATGCGGCTATAGCCTCCGCCCCTGTACACCATTTTGAGAGGGAGTTCAGCACGGTGAGGGAGAAGCAGAGAGCAGAGCAAAGTGTTATTGTGCTTCGAATGGATTCGTACATTCGTAACTTTTTTCATAACGAATTATGCCGAAGACATTCAGGCATTCGCTATTTGAAATATAATTTATTTCGGATTCGGTTTTATTCGTAATTGCTTTGTTCGGAAATTCGAATGCTTCCGAATGTCCGAAAGTTGCTAAATTAGGACGAATTTAGATTAGTTACGAAACAAATTGCACAAGCCTCCTGCTCATGGTTTGGGAACTGGTTGCCTGAGAAGCCTATATAGGAGTAATGTTACAGATGAAGTCAAGCTAGGCCAAGATGGGTGAAGGTGATGCTCAGTCCCCAATAGTATGCACACAACAAAAATAGAGCTTTCTTTTGGTGGTATTTGATCACCTCTGCGGTTTTATTTTTTGCGCTATAAACAAGCATAGAGCGACAATTTTGAAAAAAAAAAACAATATTTTGTACTTTTTGCTATAATAAATATCCCCAATTTTTTTTTTAAAAAGCAAATTTTTCCTCAGTTTAGACCGATATGTATTCTTCTACATATTTTTGTTAAAAAAAAATTGCAATAAGTGTTTATTGATTGGTTTGCGCATTTTTAATAATATTTTTTTTTTACTAGTAATGGCGGCGATCAGCAATTTTTATCATGACTGTGACATTATGGCTGACACATCGGACACTTTTGATGCTATTTTGGGACCATTCACATTTATACAGCGATCAGTGCTATAAAAATGCACTGATTACTGTATAAATGACACTGGCAGGGAAGGGATTAACCACTAGGGGGCAAGGAAGGGGTTAACTGTGTCCTAGGGAGTGATTCTAACTGTGTGGGGGCGGGGCTTACTGTGACACGACACTGATGGCTGCTCCTGATTAGGGATGAGCCGAACATCCCCCAGTTTGGTTTGCATCAGAACATGCAAACAGGCAATAAATTAATTTGAACATCCGAACACTGTTAAAGTCTATGGGACTCAAACATGAAAAATCTAAAGTGCTAATTTTAAAGGCTTATATGCAAGTTATTGTCATATAAAGTGTTTAAAGGACCCAGGGTCCTGCCCCAGGGGACATGTATCAATGCAAAAAAAAGTTTTAAAAACTGCAGTTTTTTCGGGAGCAGTGATTTTAATAATGCTTAAAGTGAAACAATAAAAGTGAAATATTCCTTTAAATTTCGTACGTAGGGGGTGTGTATAGTATGTATAGTAATGTCCTTAGCCCAATAGACTGTACGAGATCTGACCAAGTTGTATTCATCCGTCTCAGTACGAGCTCGGAGACCACGGTGGACAAATTTGTGACACGCAGACAGGCAGTGTTCTTTGCTCAGAGTGGTCTGATATGTAGTTTAATTCTTACAGCTTATATGGGAAATTACAATAACAAGAGGACGTGCAGAAATCAACTTAAACAATATTACATCTTATGTTGAGCGTGAGACTTCTCACAGAGTGTCTCATAAACAAACCTGGTTTATGAGACTCTACACAGAGTGTACCATAACAATATTGGAACAGACATGAGATTAGAAGTGTGTTAACGTCATTTCGAGGAATTGCATACTCTGTGAGAACTAATAACAAATGAAACAAATATCTGTGCAAAGGACAATTTATACCAAGTAAGCTAATCCATCCTAAGATGGATGCTGACTACAAAATGGAGTCACATTGGTTCATATTCCTTCAGCATGCCTGTAAAGTAGCGATTGTTTCCCGTGCTTAGAACTGTCCCTGCACAAAGTGTAATTTCTGAAGGAAAAAAAGTAATTTAAAAGTACTCGCGGCTGTAATGAATTGTCGGCTCCCGGCAATACAGAGAAAAGTCATTGAAAGTCATTGATAAGAATAAAAAAATGTGTGGGGGTCCCCCCAAATTCAATTACCAGGCCCTTCAGGTCTGGTATGGATATTAAGGGGAACCCTGCATCAAATTTAAAAAAAAATTACGTGGGGTTCCCCCCAAATATCCATACCAGACCCTTCAGGTCTGGTATGGATTTTAAGGGGAACTCCGTGCAAAATTTAAAAAATAAATGGTGTGGAGTTCCCCCCCCAAAAATTCATACCAGACCTTTATCCGAGCACGCAACCTGGCAGGCCACAGGAAAAGAGGGGGGGGGCGAGAGCGCCCCCCCTCCTGAACCGTACCAGGCTACATGCCCTAAGCATGGGGAGGATGTCCCAATGTTGAAGGGGACAAGGGTATCATCCCCACAACCCTTGCCCGGTGGTTGTGGGGGTCTGCGGGCGGAGGGCTTATCGGAATCTGGAAGACCCCTTTAACAAAGGGGACCCCCAGATCCCACCCCCCCATGTGAATTGGTAAGTACCCCTACCATTTCACAAAGAAAGTGTATAAAATTGTAAAAAAACACACAGGCACCATTGGGATAAGTCCTAATTGATGGCGCTATATAAGTACCTAAATGATGATGATAATAATAATAATAATAATACTCGCGGCTATAATGCAGGTTTCCCCTTGCGTCAGAGGGGGACGGGGTCACGTGACGGGCGGCCCCGTCCTCCGCTACATACGAGACCTGTCAGGCTGCCGCAACGTTATTCCCGGGGTGTCTCCGGTGGAGACAGGATGCTGTTCCTCGCTGCGCTGGATATCTCATCGCTGGAGCCTGGACCTGGAGAGGAGATCATCCATCGCAGGATACCGACAGCGTTGGAGTGGAGACCGAGAGTGGATTACCACCGCTGGAATCTACCCATCCTAGAGCATCAGTGTTGTTAATGAAGCCACTGTTATTAAATGTAAGTTTATTACTAAAATCACAGTGTATTTATGTGCTTATCTGTTCTGCAGTGGTTACTGGGCTGCTTTTAAACTGATTCACAGGTGCAGCCCAGAGCACCTGCAGGTTACCTGCACTGAGCCATATACTTATTTTATTACCTGCTTGTAACCTGCACTGAGCCATAGACTTCTGTTATTACCTGCGGGTTTGGTGTGTTTTCAGAAAATCCACCACACCTGCAGGATATAATAGAAGTCTATGGCAAAGTGCAACTAACCCACAGGAAAGCCACAGGTGTACTGCGCTGCACCTGCGGTGTGGGTAAACTGCAGCGCATGAGTGTGAAAGCAGCCTTAGGCCCCTTTGGCATGATCGGTCCGACCCAAAAGGACCCTCCGTTTACCTCTATTGAGCCACAGATGCAAACAGACTTGTGGCCGTATACACCCACCTACCTCCAATCCGATCCACTATAAAAACAGAAGGGGGGGGTCCATCCCCTTTCATCTGGGCAAATCAGATCGGAGGGCCCATAGAGTAAAGCGAGCCATGTCCATGTCCGCTCTGCATATGCAGGGTGGACATGGATCTGTCATCCGCCCGCTCCACTCATTCTGGCCCACGACTGGTTACTAAGTCGCTTAAGTGGCCCTCGCTCTTTAAAAGGTTGGGCACCCCTGATCTAAGGTCCCTTACTCACATTCATATATATGTAGCACACACGGAATCCTTCCCTACGATAGGTAACCAGGCCACTCCCGAGACAGTGACTTCTCTCACCGATCCCCTTGGGTAGATCTTCTCCTGGTTGCCTCTCCTTCAGAGCGGGTCACCCCTCACTTGGGTACCCTGGGATTCCTCTTCGGGTGTAGATCCCAGCCAAAGGTGCTGGGCCTACTTACAGTGATGCAGCCTCAGGCTAAAGGTGCCTGGGGCTGGTACACACACGCACCCCTGGCCTGGAGGGCCGGGATGCGCAAACTGCTCCCCGAATAATGGCGTCTGCCCCCTAGGTATCCTCTCCCAGCATGCACTGCGGGTAGACCACGCCCACTGTACGGCTGCTGAAAGAGGACACCCAATGGCGCTGCAATGCTACCTGTGGTTCGACCTGAGCCTGGGGCGACACTGCTACCCACAGGCCACAGGGAACTGTACTGCCAGGCAACATTACCTCAGAGCAGAAGCCAGTTTTTGGAGAATTCAACACTATGGGCTCAGGCTACCCCCTAAATTTAAGCACAGCAACCCCCAATTATTGGGGGGTCCGCTACATACATATACACATATATATATGTAGCACTACCCCCGTACGAGCTGCTGTTTGTTTGATTTGGGTCTACGTCCTGCCTATCAACCCCTGGAAGTGGCTCAAGCCTTCCCTTAGCACAACTGATATGAATAAGGAGTGTGAGACCTATTGAGCGTTAGGAGACACAATCCTGCATACATCACACAATAACCTGTAAATGTTATTACCATTGCTGGTCACTAGTCCTTCTAAGTGACAGAGATACTTCACACAAGTTATATGCTTAATCAAAGGTACCTTTACTCAGTATAAAAGGGAAGGGTAAAGAATCACATTAATACTAGGCTTGTGCAATTCGTTTCGTAACGAATCAAAATTCGTCCGAATTTAGCAACTTTCGGACATTCGGAAGCATTCGAATTTCCGAACAGAGCAATTACGAATAAAACCGAATCCGAAATAAATTATACCGCAAAATAGCGAATGCCCGAAGGTCTTCGGCATAATTCGTTATGAAAAAAGTTACGAATGTACGAATCCATTCGAAGCACAATAACACTCACTCTGCTCTCTGCTTCTCCCTCACCATGCTGAACTCCCTCTCAAAATGGTGTACAGGGGCGGAGGCTATAGCCGCATGAAAAAACGAAAGTAAAATACGAGATTTCAAATCCATTCGAAGCACAATAACACTCACTCTGCTCTGCTCTCTGCTTCTCCCTCACCGTGCTGAACCCTCTCAAAATGGTGTACAGGGGCGGAGCCTATAGCCGCATGTAAAAAACGAAAGTAAAATACGAGATTTCGAATCGTTACAAATAACCGCTATGTATTTAGAAAAGTACAAATCCATTCGAAGCACATTAGGCATAATAGGCAGCGTCGTTGTGAGAGAGACACCGAAAATTACGAATCAACGAACCCAAAAAAAGTTACGAAAGTAGGAGTTGTGTCCAGAATCAACGAAAAACAACGTACTCTACCGAAAGTACGAATTATAAAGCAACAAAAAATTCAACGAAAAATGTCGCTTGCAAAAATACGAATGAGTCCGAACACGAAAAATCCCGTCTAGCAAAATTACGAATGATTACGAATCAACAGGACCGGAAAGAAACGAACCGAAACGGAACAAATTTTTCCGTGGGGCACAAGTCTAATTAATACACACAGTTGACTCTGCATGCGCATTGCAGAGTCAATAAACCAATAAGGATAGGTATCACTGAGATTAGGTAATAACAGGAAATAACATCAGCTATATATATGTACATGTATCTATATGTGTCTCTGCACGGCTAACTGGTTGCTCGCGAGCTCCCCCTTTGTTGCAATACCTTGCACGTGTTCATTCCCTATAATAGGTAAGCAAGGCCTATCTGCGTCCCACTCAAAGTTCCTTTCTCCAATGAAGTCTTCGCTAGCCACCGTCGGTGCACAAGTTAAATTGTAATCCACAGGGTTTCAACAAGATGCTGTAATTATCCGCAATATACCTGAGTACTCGTGTGCCTGCCACCCACTAATGACGGATGCACCAATCTCTGATCACATAGTCTCCAGTGAGATACACTAGGCCGCAAGCTGTGGCGTGATAGGTGAAGTGTGGCTGGCACTAACTAAATCACTTTCCTCTAAGGTAGTAGTCAATTCTGGGCAGGTGCCCTTCTCACCAAACAGGCCCGACTTTCAGATAGTCTCCTCTGGCTTGTCCCGGTCACTCGATCTCCACGCTTCTGCTTCAGCTGCAGTTTCCGGACTCCGTCACTAACAGCATATGGTGATGGACGACTCCAGTCTCTGCTGGGCAATCACAGGACGCTGTGGACGATCCTCTGCTGGAAATCACTCAGGCACTCCCGTAATTTAGGCCCAGGCTTCTGGCCTAATCCTTAGGAAGCAGGCCTCCGTGCCAACTTCCTGCTTGATTGAGAGCTGGATCCAGAGAGAGAGACGCTGGCCCCTCCCCTGGTTTAAGTAGTCTGCCCAGAATGCTTTGCGGTGTTGCAATGCACCCTGGGTAATGTAGTCTGTCTTTTACTAAAAGCAACAAAGTCTTTTCTCCTAGCTGATATCTGTCCCAAAGTGCATTAGTTGCATTGTAACACTTATACCACCGGAGGGAGCCGGATTCCTTCTTACATATGGACATCCTGCTACACACTCCCCCCACTTAAAGTCTTTGGTCCCCAAAGAGGACAACAGTATGTAACCTAACACATACTTTGGCAATACCTGCAGGGAAATTTGTTAGTTTATGCATGACAATAAACAACTTGCCTTTTCATAAGCAGGATTTAAACTTAAACAGCTCATATCATAACACAGAGCCGACAGAGGAACCTCCCACCAATTATCACAAGGAGGGAGGTTGTCCTGTATACGGACCACCGACACTTGGGTGTCTGTTTCAGATGTGCTAGGGAGTGAGCTGGGGTTGTCTTCCACTGAATCTGAATCTGGAGTGGAAGAGCTAGACTGATCAATGGTTCTCTTAGAAGTGATGATGGCCTCCTCAGAGCATTCACCCAATTGGTCGTACGTCAGTCTTTTTGGGGGGTGAATTACTCTACTTTCCCTCTGCTCTTTAGGTATCATATTCTCAAGGACATTGGGGCTGGCTGTTTCTAGAAGCTCTTCAGGGGCTTCCTCATCTAGTTCAGGCATGTTGGGCTCCAGAACTTCAGGAGCGTCCCGCTCTCCTTCAGATAGAGACAACGACCCTTCTTCTGGGTCTTCCATTGACAAAGAGTCTGAGTCATCAGCTACCTCCTCAATGAGAATGTTTGAAGGCACAAATTCAGGAGCTTCTGCCCGAAGAGTTCCATTGTCAACTGTTTTGGGTGAGGTTTGGGAGGTGGTCATGGGTTCTGGCAATTGGGATGACCACAACCAGTCAGATTCTGCTTCTTCATCCTCTTGACCTTCATTGTCAGAGTCTCCATCTCTCACATCTGGAAGCACTGTTTGAGATCGGGTGATGGGTCTGGAACCTTGAGAAGTTGAAGGGGTTTCTTGTGAGTCAGATGCAGGAGGCATGCGAACTGCCTCGGAGAGGGGCAACAAGTGATTCCTGTGCCAGGTCTTTAACGGTCCCACGCTTCCTTCTGGCCTAATTTTGTACACAGGAAGGTTTTCCAGCTTCTTGCAGATAATATAAGGTTGGGATTTCCAACGGTCAGCCAACTTATGTTTTCCTGGAATTCCCAAGTTCCTCAACAGCACTCTATCTCCTGGCTGTAAATCTTGAATTCTGACTCTTAGGTCAAAGTTTCTTTTATTTCTCAGCCCCCGTTGGTCAGATGCTGCTTCGGCCTTTTCAAAAGCTGTCTTCAGACTCTTTCTCAATCGGTCTACATACCCCTTGTGGGATGCTGCTGAGGTATGATCCAGCGATATGCCAAAGGCCAAGTCCACTGGCAACCGAGCCTCCCGCCCGAACATCAAACGGTATGGGGAATACCCGGTGACATCACTGGCAGTGCTATTGTAGGCATGCACTATGGCAGCTACATGCTTGCTCCAATGCTGCTTTTTCTCTGAACTCAGAGTCCCCAACATATCCAAGAGAGTCCGGTTAAACCGTTCAGGCTGAGCATCTCCTTGTGGGTGATAAGGGGTTGTCCTGGTCTTCTGGATGCCTAACAGGTCTAATAACTTCTTTATTAATTTGCTTTCAAAGTCTCTGCCCTGATCTGAATGAAGGCGTTGGGGTAGACCATAGTGCACAAAGAATTTTTCTACCAGTACTTTGGCTACTGTTGAGGCCTTCTGGTCTTTTGTTGGGAATGCTTGAGCATATCTGGTAAAGTGATCTGTTATCACCAAGACATTCCCTTGACCACTCAGATCAGGCTCCAGGCAAAGGAAGTCAATGCACACCAGTTCCATAGGTCCCTGACTTTGCAGATGGCCCATTGGGGCTGCTTGACGTGGCAAGGTCTTCCTTTGAATGCATCGGACACAGGAATGGCAATATCCTTCCACTTCAGCCCGCATGCAGGGCCAATAGAACCTATCCCGTACAAGGTGAAAAGTCCGTTCGGACCCTAGGTGACCATGGTTGTCATGGAGGGCAGCTAGGACCGCTTCTCGATATTTGGCTGGTAGAAACAGCTGCCACTTCTCTTCTGAGTCGTCAGAGGGGCCCCTTCGGTAGACCACCCCTTGACGTATGTGTAGCCGATCCCACTCCCTGCGCAACAATCGGGCTTCTCTTGGGGAGTCTGTTTCAAGCATCTCGGGACGCTGGCTTTCCAGGGCCTTTATCAGGAGTTTCCCTAAAGAGTCTTCTTCTTGCTCCTTTCTCAAATCCCTTTTTGTCAGCTTGGGCAAGCCCTCCCCTTCGACTTGGGTCACACTGCAATAGCACTTCGGTACTCCAACAGCTGAGACCCCAATTTCTTCGGCTCTTGACCCACCTCTGGCTTGAAGTTCTGTCCCCTGATATAGGGCTCGCACTCCCTCTGGGTCTAGTTGGGCCCATTCTTCGGTAGGGTCGGTGGGGGCATGAGACCTCCTGGACAGGGCATCTGCATCCCTATTTCCCACTCCGGGTCGGTACTTCAAGCTGAAGGTGAAGCTTGAAAGGGCAGCCAACCACCGATGTCCCGTTGCACCCAACTTGGCAGTGGTCAGAAGGTAGGTGAGCGGGTTATTATCTGTCTTCACCACAAACTCCGCCCCATATAGGTAGTCTCTCAGTTTGTCTACCACTGCCCATTTCAAGGCCAGGAATTCAAGCTTGTGGGTGGGGTAATTCTTCTCAGCAGGTATCAGACTCCTGCTCACATATGCGACGGGTCTTAGGTAACCATCATGTTCCTGGTACAGCACCCCACCCAGCCCATCTCGGCTGGCATCTACATGCAGTTCATAAGGCTTCTTTGGATCAGCATAGGCCAGGACTGGTGCAGTGGTAAGACTCTTCTTTAACATCTGGAAGGCTTCCTCGCACTCCCCTGTCCACTGGTCTTGAATCGACTCTTTGGGCCTTCGGGGTCCCATGGTGAGTTTCACTGGTTTGACCAGCTCTGGAACATCATCTTCCCCTTCGTTTCTGAGTAACTCGTTCAGGGGTCTGGCAATCTTGGCGAATCCTTCTACAAATCTTCTGTAGTAAGAACAGAACCCCAGGAATGACCGAAGCTCAGTCACGTTGGTAGGTCTCGGCCAAGAGGTGACGGCATCCAGCTTCTCTGGGTCCGTGGCCACCCCTTCTGCAGAAACGATATGGCCCAGGTAATGGACTAAGGACTGGTAAAATTGACACTTCTCTGGGGAGAGTTTCAGGCCCTCTTCACTGAGCCTCTTCAGGACCTTCTCCAGTCTCTCTTCATGCTCTTCTAGGGTTCTCCCGAACACGATGACGTCGTCCAAATATACCAGTACCTCTATTAGATTCATGTCCCCGACGGTTCTCTCCATTAGCCTTTGGAAAGTGGCGGGGGCTCCTGATAACCCTTGAGGCATATGGTTGAACTCAAAGAACCCCACAGGGGTGATGAAGGCTGTCTTCTCCCGATCCTCAGGGTGCATGGGGATTTGGTAATATCCACTTTTTAGATCCATTACACTGAACCACTTGGCCCCTGACAGACTCTGCAGGGCGTCTTCAATTCGGGGAGTGGTGTATTGATCTGGGATGGTCCTTCTGTTTAGTGTTCTGTAGTCGATACACAGTCTCAGCAACCCGTTCTTCTTTCGGACTACCACTATTGGAGAAGTGTAAGGGCTCCTGGATTCTCGAATAATCCCCGTCCTCTTCAGCTCAGCCAACTGTTCCCGCAAGTCTTCTAAGTCACCCAGTGGGACCCGTCGAACTCTCTCTCTAAAGGGCTTATCTTCTTGTAAGCGTATCTTGTGAGTGGCACTCCTTGCGCACCCCACATCGAACTCATCTTTAGAGAAGATCTTTTCCCACCTTGCAAGTTGAGCTTTGGCCCTTTTTCTCCATTCTGGTGGGAGGGCCGTGTCTTCAGAACAGAGCTTCTCTATGGTGACTTCACCCCTTTCTTCTTTCTTCAATTCACACGGGGCAATGGGGGTGGCTGGATTCACCTGGCCCAACAGCATTCTGGCCGGCACCTTCACTGGTGTATTAGCAGTGTTCCTTATACTCACTGAAACCCTCCCATTCTTCTAGGGCCTGAGTGGCGCCATCTAGCCACTTTTCAAATCCATCTTCCACTGAAGGTACAGGTTTCTTCCCAGAAAAGGTCCTGAGTTTCCTGTATCCTGACATCAGGTAGTCTGGAGGGTCCTTTTTACACTTGGTCACAATCTCCCCCAGGACAGCGCACAATTCTGAGCTAAGGGTGGTCAATGGTGGTGAACCGGGACCCTTTTGTTGGGCGCTCCCTCCTGTGCTGGGGCCTCCTGAAGTAGTGGATGTGGGGCCATCTTTATTCTCTTCTGGGTGTATCAGGAGGAGTTCTACTTGGTTTGTAGTTTTTATGCTGGCACCCTTGAAGTAGTCAGAGATTCCGTTCCTCCACTCACATAATGCATAGGTGTGGGGATTTACAGTATCTGTCTTTATGTCAATCACCCATGGCTTCCTGTCCGTGGACAATGCTCTCAAGACTGGAGTTAGCTGCTCCTTTACCCAGGCCTCTCTCTGGATTTCAACCACCAGGCCATTTCCGGGTAGGATGCCTTCAT
Organism: Rana muscosa; assembly: GCA_029206835.1. Lineage (NCBI taxonomy): Eukaryota > Metazoa > Chordata > Amphibia > Anura > Ranidae > Rana > Rana muscosa. The sequence goes on from CM055117.1 coordinate 1,092,534,236, forward strand.
CCCTGCACCACCGGGCTACGGCAGCAGGGTCCATTTCTGTGCTGTAAGGGTTCTGTCTAGGGGGAAAGTTGATTGCAGAACCGTAGAATATCCCGGACGAGCCCCCACGTGTAGCACTACCCCCGTAGGAGCTGCTGTTTGTTTGATTTGGGTCTACGTCCTGCCTATCAACCCCTGGAAGTGGCTCAAGCCTTCCCTTAGCACAACTGATATGAATAAGGAGTGTGAGACCTATTGAGTGTTAGGAGACACAATCCTGCATACATCACACAATAACCTGTAAATGTTATTACCTTTGCTGGTCACTAGTCCTTCTAAGTGACAGAGATACTTCACACACGTTATATGCTTAATCAAAGGTACCTTTACTCAGTATAAAAGGGAAGGGTAAAGAATCACATTAATACACACAGTTGACTCTGCATGCGCATTGCAGAGTCAATAAACCAATAAGGATAGGTATCACTGAGATTAGGTAATAACAGGAAATAACATCAGCTATATATATGTACATGTATCTATATGTGTCTCTGCACGGCTAACTGGTTGCTCGCGAGCTCCCCCTTTGTTGCAATACCTTGCACGTGTTCATTCCCTATAATAGGTAAGCAAGGCCTATCTGCGTCCCACTCAAAGTTCCTTTCTCCAATGAAGTCTTCGCTAGCCACCGTCGGTGCACAAGTTAAATTGTAATCCACAGGGTTTCAACAAGATGCTGTAATTATCCGCAATATACCTGAGTACTCGTGTGCCTGCCACCCACTAATGACGGATGCACCAATCTCTGATCACATAGTCTCCAGTGAGATACACTAGGCCGCAAGCTGTGGCGTGATAGGTGAAGTGTGGCTGGCACTAACTAAATCACTTTCCTCTAAGGTAGTAGTCAATTCTGGGCAGGTGCCCTTCTCACCAAACAGGCCCGACTTTCAGATAGTCTCCTCTGGCTTGTCCCGGTCACTCGATCTCCACGCTTCTGCTTCAGCTGCAGTTTCCGGACTCCGTCACTAACAGCATATGGTGATGGACGACTCCAGTCTCTGCTGGGCAATCACAGGACGCTGTGGACGATCCTCTGCTGGAAATCACTCAGGCACTCCCGTAATTTAGGCCCAGGCTTCTGGCCTAATCCTTAGGAAGCAGGCCTCCGTGCCAACTTCCTGCTTGATTGAGAGCTGGATCCAGAGAGAGAGACGCTGGCCCCTCCCCTGGTTTAAGTAGTCTGCCCAGAATGCTTTGCGGTGTTGCAATGCACCCTGGGTAATGTAGTCTGTCTTTTACTAAAAGCAACAAAGTCTTTTCTCCTAGCTGATATCTGTCCCAAAGTGCATTAGTTGCATTGTAACACTTATACCACCGGAGGGAGCCGGATTCCTTCTTACATATGGACATCCTGCTACATATATATATATATCACACACATATACACTTTTAAATGACTTTTTTTCCTTCAGAAATTACATTTTGTGCAGGGACAGTTCTAAGCACGGGAAACAAGCGCTACTTTACAGGCATACTATACACACCCCCTAGGTACAAAATTTAAAGGAATATTTCACTTTTAGGGATGAGCTTCGAGTTCGAGTCGAACTCATGTTCGACTCGAACATTGCCTGTTCGCCCATTCGCCGAACAGCGAACAAATTGGGGTGTTCGCGGCAAATTCAAAAAATCTATGGGAGAAATCTAAAGTGCTAATTATAAAGGCTAATATGCAAGTTATTGTCCTAAAAAGTGTTTGGGGACCTGGGTCCTGCCCCATGGGACATGTATCAATGCAAAAAGAAGTTTTAAAAACGGCAGTTTTTTCGGGAGCAGTGATTTTAATAATGCTTAAAATGAAACAATAAAAGTGAAATATTCCTTTAAATTTCGTACCTGGGGGGTGTGTATGATATGCATGTAAAGTGGCGCATGTTTCCCGTGCTTAGAACTGTCCCTGCAAAAAATGTCATTTTTGAAAGAAAAAAATGCATTTAAAACTGACTCGCGGCTATTAATGAATTGTCGGCTCCCGGCAATACATACAAAAGTCATTGATAAAAAAAAAAAAAAAGCGTGGGGGTTCCCCAGAATTCAATTACCAGGCCCTTCAGGTCTGGAATGGATATTAAGGGGAACCCCGCCGCAAATTTAAAAAAAAAATTGACGTGGGGTTCCCCCAAATATCCATTCCAGGCCCTTCAGATCTGGCATGGATTTTAAGGGGAACTCCACCCCAAATTTAGAAAAAAAATGGCGTGGAGTCCCCCTAAAAATCCATACCAGACCCCTTATCCGAGCACGCAACCTGGCCGGCCGCAGGGGAAAAGGGGGGGACGAGAGAGCGGCCCCCCTCCCTCCTGAACCGTACCAAGCCACATGCCCTCAACATGGGGAGGATGTCCCCATGTTGATACGGACAAGGGCCTCATCCCCACAACCCTTGCCCGGTGGTTGTGGGGGTCTGCGGGCGGGGGGCTTATCGGAATCTGGAAGACCCCTTTAACAAAGGGGACCCCCAGATCCCGGCCCCCCCCCTATGTGAATTGGTAAGGGGTACATTGTACGAAGAAAGCGTAAAAAAATGTTTAAAAAAACACACAAACACCTTGAAAAAGTCCTTTATTTAAAAAAAAATAATAAAAAAAACATTCCAGCGGTGAAATCCAGTGTCCCGCGGCGATCCCGATGTCCAGCGCTGTCCTTCATTGGTTGTGCCTGAGCGGACCTGATGGGGAACTCCCTCTCAGTATTTTAAATGTATAGACCCGCCCCTTCTAAAGTTCCCCATCAGGTCCGCTCAGCGGACCAGATGCGGAACATGAGAAGGGGCGGCGGGTCTATACATGTATTACCAAAGTGAGAGCAGTTCCCCATCAGGTCCGTCCCCTCGGTATGTCGGACCCGCCTACGTCATTGGCTTGAGCGGGGAACTTCCTTCATTGTGTAATTTAAATTTACATAGTGAAGGAAGTTCCCCGCTCAAGCCAATGACGTAGGCGGGTCTGACATACCGAGGGGGCGGACCTGATGGGGAACTGCTCTCACTTTGGTAATACATGTATAGACCCGCCCCTTCTCATGTTCCGCATCTGGTCCGCTGAGCGGACCTGATGGGGAACTTCAGAAGGGGCGGGTCTATACATTTAAAATACTGAGAGGGAGTTCCCCATCAGGTCCGCTCAGGCACAACCAATGAAGGACAGCGCTGGACATCGGGATCGCCGCGGGACACTGGATTTCACCGCTGGAATGTTTTTTTTTTTTTTTTTTTTTTAAATAAAGGACTTTTTCAAGGTGTTTGTGTGTTTTTTTAAACATTTTTTTACGCTTTCTTCGTGAAATGGTAGGGGTACAATGTACCCCTTACCAATTCACATAGGGGGGGGCCGGGATCTGGGGGTCCCCTTTCTTAAAGGGGTCTTCCAGATTCCGATAAGCCCCCCGCCCGCAGACCCCCACAACCACCGGGCAAGGGTTGTGGGGATGAGGCCCTTGTCCCCATCAACATGGGGACATCCTCCCCATGTTGAGGGCATGTGGCTTGGTACGGTTCAGGAGGGAGGAGGGGCCGCTCTCTCGTCCCCCCCTTTTCCCCTGCGGCTGGCCAGGTTGCGTGCTCGGATAAGGGGTCTGGTATGGATTTTTAGGGGGACTCCACGCCATTTTTTTTAAAAATTTGGGGTGGAGTTCCCCTTAAAATCCATGCCAGATCTGAAGGGCCTGGAATGGATATTTGGGGGAACCCCACGTAATTTTTTTTTTAAATTTGCGGCGGGGTTCCCCTTAATATCCATTCCAGACCTGAAGGGCCTGGTAATTGAATTCTGGGGAACCCCCACGCTTTTTTTTTTTTTTATCAATGACTTTTGTATGTATTGCCGGGAGCCGACAATTCATTAATAGCCGCGAGTCAGTTTTAAATGCATTTTTTTCTTTCAAAAATGACATTTTTTGCAGGGACAGTTCTAAGCACGGGAAACATGCGCCACTTTACATGCATATCATACACACCCCCCAGGTACGAAATTTAAAGGAATATTTCACTTTTATTTTTTCATTTTAAGCATTATTAAAATCACTGCTCCCGAAAAAACGGACGTTTTTAAAACTTTTTTTTGCATTGATACATGTCCCCTGGGGCAGGACCCAGGTCCCCAAACACTTTTTAGGACAATAACTTGCATATTAACCTTTATAATTAACACTTTAGATTTCGAACGTTCGAGTCCATTGTATTTAATAGTGTTCTAAAGTTTACACAAACATTTTGTCTGTTCGCAGGTTCTGGTGCGAACTGAACAGGGGGGTGTTCGGCTCATCCCTGTTCACTTTTATTGTTTCACTTTAAGCATTAATAAAATCACTGCTCCCGAAAAAACTGCAGTTTTTACAACTTTTTTTTGCATTGATACATGTCCCCTGGGGCAGGACCCAGGTCCCCAAACCCTTTTTTGACAATAACTTGCATATAAGCCTTTAAAATTAGCACTTTAGATTTCTCCCATAGACTTTTACAGGGTGTTCCGCGGCTTTTCGAATTTGCAGCGAACACCCCAAATTGTTCGCTGTTCGGCGAACTGGCGAACAGGCAATGTTCGAGACGAACATGAGTTTGACTCAAACTCGAAGCTCATCCCTACTCCCGATGAGAGGAAGCAGAAGATCAGTGTCCTGTCACTAGGAAGAATGGGGAGATGCCTTGTTTACACTGCCCTCCCCCCAGTTCTGCCGCTCTGTGACACGATCGCAGGACACTGTGTAGGCTCCAGAGCATTTTTCTCAATGAGAAAAATGGGCATTAAAAATTTAGAACATGCTCTATTTTTTCTCGTCATTTTTCACGTCGTCGTGTTTCTCGTCGTGAAAAACGGCCATGTGTACGCTTTGACGGGGAAAAGAAAACCCTGCATGCTCAGAAGCAAGTTATGAGACGGGACCACTCATTCTGGTAAAACTAGCGTTCAGAATGGAGATAGCACATTCATCATGCTGTAACGGACTGAAGAGCACGAGGCTGAAAAGCACGAATCGTCTCTCACCAAACCTTACTAACACAAGGGTGGCGCCATCCGAATGGAATATAGTGCCGTCTTATGTGTTGTCGAACGTGTTGTACGTCACCGCGCTTTGCTCAAGCATTTTTTTTCACGATAGTGTGTAGGCAAGGCAGGCTTGAGAAGGATTATGTTGTTTTTTTCTCTTTTTTTTTTTTTCTTTTCAATATATTTTTATTTTTCAATTCAAGACATGTACAGAAAATCTTAAAAAAATGTTGTTTAAACATGACAAAGGGTTATTTCCAATTGTTTATGTCACAATGTTCTCATCAAGAGATTAAAAAAAAAAATTAAAAATAGGCATTCAGGGAAGTCACACCCCACCTGGACGCCCCTAACGGGATCATCCTGCGCCCAGGTCAGGCCCCCAGCCCAGCCCGCCATCCTCATATGAAACCAATAAAAAGGAACTCGGAATCTTAATGAAGAACAGTACTACACTCATATACAATAACGCCCATCAAATTTAAGACTCGGAAATACCGCAATAAGAACACAGTAAATAATGATATCAAATCTTTGAATCATGTTTAAGTATCGAAACAAAAATAAAATAAAAATAAATAAAACAAAAGATAAAAGAACCAAGAAAAGATAGAATAGAAGAAGAAAGAAATAAGAAGAAATCACATGCCGAACATGAGGCCCTTTAGGAATTAGAGCGGTCAGGGTCATGCCTGACCTTCAAAGAAACGCCACAGAAAACTGCCCAAGGTTTATGTTGTTTTTTTCAATGACATTAAAAATGGCCGTGTGTACGCGGCATTACAGTAGTCTAGAATGTTTTGTTTCTGAAAAATGAACATTGCATAGACATGTTACTTCTCTTTTTCAGACAGAGATAGGAAAAAGAGGTATGTTGGTAAGATATTTTAATAACAAAAAGGAGTGTTTCTGATAAGAGGACACTATTGGTGTATATTGTAAAACATCAGGAATTTATTGGTATAGACTAGGGATGAGCCCGATGTTCGAGTCGAACGTAAGTTCGATTCGAACATTGGGTGTTTGCCGAATAGCGAACAATTTGCGGTGTTCGCCGCAAATTCGAAAGCACGTGGAACACCCTTTAAAATTCTATGGGAGAAATCAAAAGTGCTATTTTTTTAAAGGCTTATATGGATGGTATTGTCATAAAAAGTGTTTGGGGGGGGGGGCGTGGCTTGGCTGGCGACGGAGATGGCAGCACACTAGAGGAGCTCCTCAGCACACACGGCCGTTTGAAGCTCTACACCCGACCACAGGCTCCCAGATGCCGGGCAGGAGGCTGTACTCGACTCCCAGTTCTCACCTGCGCCGCAACACCGGACCTTCCGCGACGAAAAACATAGCGGACATCTTCAAAGCCCAGCCGACAGGTCGCAGCGGGACTACAAGGTCCAAGATGGTGCCGCCGCAACACGAGGAGGATGGCAGCGACGACTCCCAGTCAGCGCCTGAAGACTCTAACAGGGGTAAGCCTATATCGGATCACCCCTTAACGTTCGCTGATATGTCTGTCTGTGATAGCCGCGGACATCAAAGCAACTTTCTCAGCGGCTATCACGGACTTAAAGATGAGCATTGTAACGGCACCCCAAATCCGAAAGGGGGTAACAAACGCCGTTTAGATAACTTCCCTCTCCTGGACACAAATTCCCTGACGATCCTCCACAGCCAGACGACCACTTCCCATAGGAATTAATCCTTCTGGAAGAACGAGACGCACTCTGTATCTTCCTAGCATCGAATGAATTTATTGAGAAAAACATTGTAACTTTTATAACCATCCAATACTGCATTAACCTAAAATGAACAATGGTCCAGCTCCACCCACAACATAACAGAACCAATACACACAAGTATGCAGGTGATTCATCAACATCTCTTCAATTAACCCATCTGCTGCTAGTTCCACAACCTATAATTATAGGCTTAATTCCCCCAAACCACAATGGACAATAGAATGTACATCACCACAAACAATGAACAGGTCTTTTAGAAGCTGGGATTAGCATTACAATAGGCAGACAGGTGATTGAGGCTGAACACCTCAGTATCTCTCAATTAACCTGTTGAGTTCAGAAACAGTAAATAGTCCTTTACAGAAATCCTTGGGGATATGGTGGATAAATATTACAGACCCATTTTAGGTAGCCCAAGATATATTTCTTAATGTCCATTATTTCCTGGCTCACCCTGTGTCCAAAGTGACCCTCCTGTCACACATCTCCCCTTTCGGCAGGAGACTAACAAAGGAGGTGACCCCAGACGGGTTGACTCCGAAGTTAGTCCATAGGTCCATTCTTCTAATGCCGGTATCCACACAGTACCCCAAATAAATTGCTCCAAACAGAGCATTACTTACCCAGCCAACCTCTGCCTCTCTCAGAGAACATACCCGCCGCTGGGGAGAAGACAGGGTGACTGGGCTCAGTCCGTCATGCTGTTGGGGATCTGAGCCAACTGCCCAGCATCCCTGAGGTATACAAGTGGAGACTGAAGTCCCATCCACTTGTGGTAGGTGAAAATCCCCCAGTGCTTGCAAAGCAAGGCTGACATCCTCCTGTCCCAGTGTCACACCATTTTCTGGTGTTGTGTCAGTGAGGACCGAAGTCCCATCCAGTACCACAGGAACTCCCTCTTCTGTTAGTTGAGAGCAGAGGCCCGCGGCACTCTGCTCTGTTGCCAGCTCTTCCGCTGGGTTGCTGTGAGTGGAGACTGTAGTCCCATCCACCGATATCCGCTCAAGTGGCAGTTGTGTGCAGCGGCCAGTAGCATTCTGCCCTGCTGCCAGTGATTCAGCTGGGGGTAAAAGCTTTACCACCTCAGCTTGTTGCTGGAGAGATGGGCCAACTGCCCCGGCTCCCTGAAACTCCACAGTTGTTTCTGGTGCTGGGCAGAGGTTGCTAGCACTCTGCCCTGTTGCCAGCACTTCTGCTGGGGACTCCACCCCATCTGCTCTGGCTAACTGTTGGGGAGGGAAAATGGCTGCTTCTCCCCCCTGCATCTCTGAAATCCCCTGGGAAAGAGGAACCATCACCTTCTCATCTCGGGCCTCCAAAACTGCCACGGGTGTAGAACAGGGGTCTGCAGTACTCTGTCCTGCTGCCAGTACTTGGGCAGGCGATGCATAATCCATAACATCCTCTGAACAGTCCCTTAAGTTCATACCTTCTGTAATCTGTAGCTGGGAAGATGAGCCAACTGCCCTAGCTCCCTGGAACTCCATATCATCCACTTTAGCTTTAGGGATGGCAATCTTCAGATTTTCCACTGCCGATTCTTCAGCCAGGCTAGCTCCCTGGAACTCCATATCATCCACTTTGGCTTTAGGGATGGCAATCTTCAGATTTTCCACTGCCGATTCTTCAGCCAGGATTTCATAGTTGTCAACTGGTATTTCCTGATAGTCCCAGGCAAAGGGAGCCCCACCCTGCTGCTGAGCAGAGTCTAGCAGCTGTTTGTAGGCAATCTCCAGCTCCCATTCCTGAACGGCTAGAAACTCCAAATCTTCCTGTGCCCAGTGCCCTTTCCGAGACATTCAGTCTTTGCTCTCTGTGCTCCATTATTTCCTCCAAATGCCACTCCCGATCACTCCCAAAGTCAGGGTCCTCGGACAGCCTCCAATACAACAATCCCAGGCCATTATAGTCAAAGCCTTCCGTGGGGCTGTCATCCGCTGACCACTGGCACTCTTGGGCTACATACCACCGGAGGGCTCTGTAGCTCTCGTCCAACCGCATCTCTGCCCGGATCAGCCTGCTTAACTCAGCTGTCCACTCCTGCTTCGGTTGTTCCCCCAATAACAGCATTCATACTTCATACTGCCACCAGTACCTTACATGGATGGAGGGGAGAGCTTTTCCCTGGTGTTGCTGCTCGAGAGCTAGTACTTTCTTCCAGAGTTCACAGCGGATTGAATCAGACCATCCCAGCAGGACCTCCTCTGATACTGGTCCTCTATGCTGTATCTGCATCTCTCGCAACCTCCTTCTGAATTCCTTTTCCATGTCGGCTGGTATCTGTATCTCTCCTCTCCTTTCAGTTGGTGCTGCTTTTTTAGGTGTTGTCTCTGATTGCCGTATTTCCGCCATTCTCTGCTCATGTTGCCGCTCATCCTGCCGCTCGATGTCTCTAATGGCTTCCTGTATGGCGGTCTCTGATGGGTTAGCACCATATAATGCCAACCGCTGTCGCACTCGTTGCTGAAACAAATCTTCAACTGACCAGGGTCCTGCATCACCCTCCTTCCGCTGCATAGCTGGTCATTCACTGTGGTGGTTTGCAGTGTCCCAGGAACTGGAGGGGAAATCCCGCTGCTGCCAACCAATGTAACGGCACCCCAAATACGAAAGGGGGTAACGCCGTTTAGATAACTTCCCTCTCCTGGACACAAATTCCCTGTCGATCCTCCATAGCCAGACGACCACTTCCCATAGGAATTAATCCTTCTGGAAAAACGAGATGCACTCTGTATCTTCCTAGCATCGAATGAATTTATTGAGAAAAACATTGTAACTTTTATAACCTTCCAATACTGCATTAACCTAAAATGAACAATGGTCCAGCTCCACCCACAACATAACAGACCCAATACACACAAGTATGCAGGTGATTCATCAACATCTCTTCAATTAACCCGTCTGCTGCTAGTTCCACAACCTATAATTATAGGCTTAATTCCCCCAAACCACAATGGACAATAGAATGTAAATCACCACAAACAATGAACAGGTCTTTTAGAAGCTGGGATTAGCATTACAATAGGCAGACAGGTGATTGAGGCTGAACACCTCAGTATCTCTCAATTAACCTGTTGAGTTCAGAAACAGTAAATAGTCCTTTACAGAAATCCTTGGGGATATGGTGGATAAATATTACAGACCCATTTTAGGTAGCCCAAGATATATTTCTTGATGTCCATTATTTCCTGGCTCACCCTGTGTCCAAAGTGACCCTCCTGTCACAAGCATGATAGTGATTAATGAAAAGATGGCGGAGGTGGAGCACGCGGGCAAACATAGGGACAAGGCCATACACAGGCTAGAGTTAACCACTCAGGCTCAAACGCAGCATTTCATAGACATGAATCGGCACATAGAAGATCTGGACAATAGGGGCAGTAGGTGCAACATTAGGGTACGGGGGATCCCCGAATCTGTTGATCATGAGCAAATTGTCCCAGCACTCACGAGAGTTTTCAACAGTTTGTTAGAACGCCAAAAGGACATGGAGATTGACTTTGTGCGGGCGCATAAAGCTCTCAGGCCCAGAGACTCTGATTCAGCACCCCCCCAGAGACATTATATGTTGCCTGCAAAGCTTTGGCCTTAAGGAAGATATCATGCGTAAAGCTCGGAGAAATGACCGGATCATTTTTAATGGTGCAACAATAATGCTGTTCCAAGACCTATCGCAGATAACTCTGAGAAACAGACGTGCTTTGCGTCCCTTACTAGAACGGCTGAGGGAAAGAGACCTGAAGTATTCATGGCGTTTTCCTTTTGCCCTGACTGTATCTTACAATGGCCACCAACATGTGTTACGCTCCCAGCAGACCTCCCTGAGTTCTGCGAATTGCTGGACATGTAGCCCTCCAAGAATGGTATGCTGAATTTCTCCTTCCCCCTGTTCCCCCTATCTGTAATCTCCCTTAAATTACCTCACCTCTCCCCCCGCGGCGAGACCTTTGCTTAAGTTTTGATGCCCTACCCTTACCTCTCCCTTTCCACTAAGTCCTGTCGGTTATTAATGTTATTAATGTCTATTACGGAACCTCGGAGGTGTAAGATCACTTCCCCGCTCACTTGAAACCCAGTTTAAACCCTTTTCAAGAAGCCCAGGTCAGTATAGACAACCCAGGCCTGCACTCAGATTCACGCTATGGACGTCTTCACTGAGAATGGTGACGGTGTCTACCCCTTGATCCCTCTAATGATTTGCCCTGGACGTGGCTCACTGCTAGTTTCTCCCCAAGTTGTCCCTACTGAGGCATGATGCCTGAGTCGCACTCGGATGAGTAGACATACGCTGTCAGTTTCAGAGCCCACTTCCACACTCTCTGAGATGTCCGTTCTCTTCATGGGTGGCTCTGCCCTGCTGGGTCCCATTCCTGCAGACTTTACCAAGCACTTCATTCTCTTTGCAGACTGCCTATAGATAACATTATGTGTACTTGGATTTCATTTCCTGCTAGAAGAGATTTATGTATAGAATATGTGTATACTTGCACTCCCATGTCATTTGGGCAAAAAGGAGGTTATACTTGCACTTACTACACACTTTTTCATTTTTAGTATCTTGTTTTTTTTAGTTTTTTGAGCTTCTGTTTATCTTTGCCTAGAAGTATAGTTTACACCATGGTCGGGTGTACAATTCAATAATATGTTTACCATGTTTTAACTTAGTTGGTCGTGTGTGCGATGACTGGGAGGATCCTTTCATTTGGTCGGGTCTTCCTTGGCATTGCTCTAATAGGTGGGCTGTGGCCTGGTCGTTATCGCCTCCCGGCGACCCCACAGAGGGCTCCTTGCTCCCCTTTTGGGAGGCAGGTAACTCTACTGAACGTTGGTGAGTGCCCCTTCCTGGTGAGGCGTTTGATCGCCCAGGAATAGGGATGGTTTATACGCCACTCTCTTGCTATATTATTCTATTTCATCCTCTATCTCTCCGTTTACTTCTGTTTCCCCTCTCTTTCTCCTCCCCTTTACCCCCACTTATTTTTTCCCAAAAAGTACTTATTAGAAGTGTTATTGGATTGTTGTCTTAGCTTCCAGATACAGATACTAAACTACAAAGTGTAACAAGAAGGTGCAAAAAATAGGCCTAGATTGCACTTTCCGGCGCCACAGTAGTGAAATACTAATTCACAGTCTTCCTTTAATAGCCGTGAAGCTACAAAGGGTACTGGTTAAGTGTAGTTAATAAATATATAAATACACATAAGAACAGATAAAACAGAGTTAATAAATCACTAAATGTAAAATAAATACCATAGACTAATACTGCACAGTAGTTCAATCTAGGCCTATTTTTTGCACCTTCTTGTTATATTTCAAACCCAATTTTTTCTGGCTGCCGTGGACGCACTACTTTTTTTGAGCAATAGGAACATAGATTTAAACAGTATATTCATGGTCAATGAGCATACTACCGCACAAGTCTATCTAAATGGAGCAATGACTGCCCTTGGTAACTGTTTAGAAAAACAATTAAGAACTTGGTGGGACATATGTATCCTAGAACAGTACTTGAAGGAAATTATTATTATAAGAAGTTTGAGATGGGAAGTAGTACCACAAGATGGTCTGGATGACATTGACTCCATGACCGAGTGGTTAGAATTTTTTAATGGAGTTGGTTTTAAATTACAGGAACTTATTTTAAAAAGGAAAAGGAGAAAAATGTTGAAATTAGAAGCAAGGATCAATGAGCTACAAAAACAACTTGATCCTATTAAGGATACACAACAGGTGATAGATTTCAATAGCCGTATCAACAAGAGATTGGAGAAGGTAGATAAAGAAACACAGAAAAATAAAACCCCAAATTACCACCGGACTGACAGAATTTTTCAGAACTAACATCACCCCAGGGGTTGATCCTCTAGTTGTTTGGGAGGCACATAAATGTACCGTTAGAGGGCTGTTGATTGCAATGGGCTCCAGAAGCAAAAAAGAGAGGGAGGCCACCATTCGGAATCTGATCGTGAAGATTAATTCTTTAGAAATGCTACACAAGCAATCTCTTTCGTTAGACTCCGCTACTCAACTGTTAGAGACTAGGAAGGAATTACAACAGCTACTTGACTCTAGGGCGAAGCGAATGCTGTTCTTCAAAAATAACGTTTATTAGGAATCTGGAAATAAGACGGGTAGAGTGCTGGCTAGAGCCTTGAAGGAACATGCCTCCTCCAACATTATTGCTAGTATTAGGAACCAGGCGGGGAAACTCGATGTTGCGTCGGAAGCAATAGCAGGACATTTTAATTTTTCAGTTTTTATTCTAAGCTTTATAACTTACCTCCGCTACATAAACAACCACATATGGAAGGAGACAGAACGCAGATTATTCAAGATTATTTAGCTAAGAGTGGTCTTCCGGCTCTGACAGAACTTGACTCTACATTAGGGATGAGCTTCGTGTTCGAGTCGAACATACGTTCGACTCGAACATCGGCTGTTCGATCGTTCGACGAAGATCGAACGATTTGGGCCGTTCGCGCCAAATTCGAGTGACGCGAACGGCCCACAATGCACTACGCCATCGCAGTGTCATCCAGGCGCTGTGATTGGCCAAGCATGCACTGTGACCCCGCATGCTTAGCCAATCACAGCGCCGGCAGCGAGGAGAGCAATGATTGGCCACAGGCAGGATGCCTGTGGCCAATTATTGCTGAGGGTGTTTAGTACACGCCCCACACTATAAAAGGCCGCCAGCACGGCGGCCTAGTGTAGTGTGTTCCGGAGCAGGGATAGAGCAGCATAGGCAGGGACAGTGACTTTTATTTCTTTCTTGCTTAACCTGGATTCCTTTAGTTTAGGGAAAGAGAAGGATAGGTAGGGAGAGTGTCAGTGTGTTTTGTGCTTGTGCTATAGTGTGCTTAAAAAAAACATTTTTTCTAGGGACAGAAAACTGTAGGTAGGGAGAGTGTCAGTTTCTTTCACTGTGCAAGTCCTTGTTTCTAGGGACCTGGAAGGACAGTGAGTGAATTCTCCTTGTGCTATATTGTGCTTAAAAAAAACATTTTTTCTAGGGACAGAAAACTGTAGGTAGGGAGAGTGTCAGTTTCTTTCACTGTGCAAGTCCTTGTTTCTAGGGACCTGGAAGGACAGTGAGTGAATTCTCCTTGTGCTATATTGTGCTTAAAAAAAACATTTTTTCTAGGGACAGAAAACTGTAGGTAGGGAGAGTGTCAGTTTCTTTCACTGTGCAAGTCCTTGTTTCCAGGGACCTGGAAGGACAGTGAGTGAATTCTCCTTGTGCTATATTGTGCTTAAAAAAAACATTTTTTCTAGGGACAGAAAACTGTAGGTAGGGAGAGTGTCAGTTTCTTTCACTGTGCAAGTTCTTGTTTCTAGGGACTGGGAAGGACAGTGAGTGAATTCTCCTTGTGCTATAGTGTGCTTAAAAAAAACATTTTTTCTAGGGACAGAAAACTGTAGGTAGGGAGAGTGTCAGTTTCTTTCACTGTGCAAGTCCTTGTTTCTAGGGACTGGGAAGGACAGTGAGTGAATTCTCCTTGTGCTATAGTGTGCTTAAAAAAAACATTTTTTCTAGGGACAGAAAACTGTAGGTAGGGAGAGTGTCAGTTTCTTTCACTGTGCAAGTCCTTGTTTCTAGGGACCTGGAAGGACAGTGAGTGAATTCTCCTTGTGCTATATTGTGCTTAAAAAAAACATTGTTTCTAGGGACAGAAAACTGTAGGTAGGGAGAGTGTCAGTTTCTTTCACTGTGCAAGTCCTTGTTTCCAGGGACCTGGAAGGACAGTGAGTGAATTCTCCTTGTGCTATATTGTGCTTAAAAAAAAACATTTTTTCTAGGGACAGAAAACTGTAGGTAGGGAGAGTGTCAGTTTCTTTCACTGTGCAAGTCCTTGTTTCTAGGGACCTGGAAGGACAGTGAGTGAATTCTCCTTGTGCTATATTGTGCTTAAAAAAAACTATTTTTCTAGGGACAGAAAACTGTAGGTAGGGAGAGTGTCAGTTTCTTTCACTGTGCAAGTCCTTGTTTCCAGGGACCTGGAAGGACAGTGAGTGAATTCTCCTTGTGCTATAGTGTGCTTAAAAAAAACATTTTTTCTAGGGACAGAAAACTGTAGGTAGGGAGAGTGTCAGTTTCTTTCACTGTGCAAGTCCTTGTTTCTAGGGACTGGGAAGGACAGTGAGTGAATTCTCCTTGTGCTATAGTGTGCTTAAAAAAAACATTTTTTCTAGGGACAGAAAACTGTAGGTAGGGAGAGTGTCAGTTTCTTTCACTGTGCAAGTCCTTGTTTCTAGGGACCTGGAAGGACAGTGAGTGAATTCTCCTTGTGCTATATTGTGCTTAAAAAAAACATTGTTTCTAGGGACAGAAAACTGTAGGTAGGGAGAGTGTCAGTTTCTTTCACTGTGCAAGTCCTTGTTTCCAGGGACCTGGAAGGACAGTGAGTGAATTCTCCTTGTGCTATATTGTGCTTAAAAAAAACATTTTTTCTAGGGACAGAAAACTGTAGGTAGGGAGAGTGTCAGTTTCTTTCACTGTGCAAGTCCTTGTTTCTAGGGACCTGGAAGGACAGTGAGTGAATTCTCCTTGTGCTATATTGTGCTTAAAAAAAACATTGTTTCTAGGGACAGAAAACTGTAGGTAGGGAGAGTGTCAGTTTCTTTCACTGTGCAAGTCCTTGTTTCCAGGGACCTGGAAGGACAGTGAGTGAATTCTCCTTGTGCTATATTGTGCTTAAAAAAAACATTTTTTCTAGGGACAGAAAACTGTAGGTAGGGAGAGTGTCAGTTTCTTTCACTGTGCAAGTCCTTGTTTCTAGGGACCTGGAAGGACAGTGAGTGAATTCTCCTTGTGCTATATTGTGCTTAAAAAAAACATTTTTTCTAGGGACAGAAAACTGTAGGTAGGGAGAGTGTCAGTTTCTTTCACTGTGCAAGTCCTTGTTTCCAGGGACCTGGAAGGACAGTGAGTGAATTCTCCTTGTGCTATATTGTGCTTAAAAAAAACATTTTTTCTAGGGACAGAAAACTGTAGGTAGGGAGAGTGTCAGTTTCTTTCACTGTGCAAGTCCTTGTTTCCAGGGACCTGGAAGGACAGTGAGTGAATTCTCCTTGTGCTATATTGTGCTTAAAAAAAACATTTTTTCTAGGGACAGAAAACTGTAGGTAGGGAGAGTGTCAGTTTCTTTCACTGTGCAAGTTCTTGTTTCTAGGGACTGGGAAGGACAGTGAGTGAATTCTCCTTGTGCTATAGTGTGCTTAAAAAAAACATTTTTTCTAGGGACAGAAAACTGTAGGTAGGGAGAGTGTCAGTTTCTTTCACTGTGCAAGTCCTTGTTTCTAGGGACTGGGAAGGACAGTGAGTGAATTCTCCTTGTGCTATAGTGTGCTTAAAAAAAACATTTTTTCTAGGGACAGAAAACTGTAGGTAGGGAGAGTGTCAGTTTCTTTCACTGTGCAAGTCCTTGTTTCTAGGGACCTGGAAGGACAGTGAGTGAATTCTCCTTGTGCTATATTGTGCTTAAAAAAAACATTGTTTCTAGGGACAGAAAACTGTAGGTAGGGAGAGTGTCAGTTTCTTTCACTGTGCAAGTCCTTGTTTCCAGGGACCTGGAAGGACAGTGAGTGAATTCTCCTTGTGCTATATTGTGCTTAAAAAAAACATTTTTTCTAGGGACAGAAAACTGTAGGTAGGGAGAGTGTCAGTTTCTTTCACTGTGCAAGTCCTTGTTTCTAGGGACCTGGAAGGACAGTGAGTGAATTCTCCTTGTGCTATATTGTGCTTAAAAAAAACTATTTTTCTAGGGACAGAAAACTGTAGGTAGGGAGAGTGTCAGTTTCTTTCACTGTGCAAGTCCTTGTTTCCAGGGACCTGGAAGGACAGTGAGTGAATTCTCCTTGTGCTATAGTGTGCTTAAAAAAAACATTTTTTCTAGGGACAGAAAACTGTAGGTAGGGAGAGTGTCAGTTTCTTTCACTGTGCAAGTCCTTGTTTCTAGGGACTGGGAAGGACAGTGAGTGAATTCTCCTTGTGCTATAGTGTGCTTAAAAAAAACATTTTTTCTAGGGACAGAAAACTGTAGGTAGGGAGAGTGTCAGTTTCTTTCACTGTGCAAGTCCTTGTTTCTAGGGACCTGGAAGGACAGTGAGTGAATTCTCCTTGTGCTATATTGTGCTTAAAAAAAACATTGTTTCTAGGGACAGAAAACTGTAGGTAGGGAGAGTGTCAGTTTCTTTCACTGTGCAAGTCCTTGTTTCCAGGGACCTGGAAGGACAGTGAGTGAATTCTCCTTGTGCTATATTGTGCTTAAAAAAAACATTTTTTCTAGGGACAGAAAACTGTAGGTAGGGAGAGTGTCAGTTTCTTTCACTGTGCAAGTCCTTGTTTCTAGGGACCTGGAAGGACAGTGAGTGAATTCTCCTTGTGCTATATTGTGCTTAAAAAAAACTATTTTTCTAGGGACAGAAAACTGTAGGTAGGGAGAGTGTCAGTTTCTTTCACTGTGCAAGTCCTTGTTTCCAGGGACCTGGAAGGACAGTGAGTGAATTCTCCTTGTGCTATATTGTGCTTAAAAAAAACATTTTTTCTAGGGACAGAAAACTGTAGGTAGGGAGAGTGTCAGTTTCTTTCACTGTGCAAGTCCTTGTTTCCAGGGACCTGGAAGGACAGTGAGTGAATTCTCCTTGTGCTATATTGTGCTTAAAAAAAACATTTTTTCTAGGGACAGAAAACTGTAGGTAGGGAGAGTGTCAGTTTCTTTCACTGTGCAAGTCCTTGTTTCTAGGGACTGGGAAGGACAGTGAGTGAATTCTCCTTGTGCTATAGTGTGCTTAAAAAAACATTTTTTCTAGGGACAGAAAACTGTAGGTAGGGAGAGTGTCAGTTTCTTTCACTGTGCAAGTCCTTGTTTCTAGGGACTGGGAAGGACAGTGAGTGAATTCTCCTTGTGCTATATTGTGCTTAAAAAAAACATTTTTTCTAGGGACAGAAAACTGTAGGTAGGGAGAGTGTCAGTTTCTTTCACTGTGCAAGTCCTTGTTTCTAGGGACTGGGAAGGACAGTGAGTGAATTCTCCTTGTGCTATAGTGTGCTTAAAAAAAACATTTTTTCTAGGGACAGAAAACTGTAGGTAGGGAGAGTGTCAGTTTCTTTCACTGTGCAAGTCCTTGTTTCTAGGGACCTGGAAGGACAGTGAGTGAATTCTCCTTGTGCTATATTGTGCTTAAAAAAAACATTTTTTCTAGGGACAGAAAACTGTAGGTAGGGAGAGTGTCAGTTTCTTTCACTGTGCAAGTCCTTGTTTCCAGGGACCTGGAAGGACAGTGAGTGAATTCTCCTTGTGCTATATTGTGCTTAAAAAAAACATTTTTTCTAGGGACAGAAAACTGTAGGTAGGGAGAGTGTCAGTTTCTTTCACTGTGCAAGTCCTTGTTTCTAGGGACCTGGAAGGACAGTGAGTGAATTCTCCTTGTGCTATATTGTGCTTCAAAAAAACATTTTTTCTAGGGACAGAAAACTGTAGGTAGGGAGAGTGTCAGTTTCTTTCACTGTGCAAGTCCTTGTTTCCAGGGACCTGGAAGGACAGTGAGTGAATTCTCCTTGTGCTATATTGTGCTTAAAAAAAACATTTTTTCTAGGGACAGAAAACTGTAGGTAGGGAGAGTGTCAGTTTCTTTCACTGTGCAAGTCCTTGTTTCCAGGGACCTGGAAGGACAGTGAGTGAATTCTCCTTGTGCTATATTGTGCTTAAAAAAAACATTTTTTCTAGGGACAGAAAACTGTAGGTAGGGAGAGTGTCAGTTTCTTTCACTGTGCAAGTCCTTGTTTCTAGGGACCTGGAAGGACAGTGAGTGAATTCTCCTTGTGCTATATTGTGCTTAAAAAAAACATTTTTTCTAGGGACAGAAAACTGTAGGTAGGGAGAGTGTCAGTTTCTTTCACTGTGCAAGTCCTTGTTTCCAGGGACCTGGAAGGACAGTGAGTGAATTCTCCTTGTGCTATATTGTGCTTAAAAAAACATTTTTTCTAGGGACAGAAAACTGTAGGTAGGGAGAGTGTCAGTTTCTTTCACTGTGCAAGTCCTTGTTTCCAGGGACCTGGAAGGACAGTGAGTGAATTCTCCTTGTGCTATATTGTGCTTAAAAAAAACATTTTTTCTAGGGACAGAAAACTGTAGGTAGGGAGAGTGTCAGTTTCTTTCACTGTGCAAGTTCTTGTTTCTAGGGACTGGGAAGGACAGTGAGTGAATTCTCCTTGTGCTATAGTGTGCTTAAAAAAAACATTTTTTCTAGGGACAGAAAACTGTAGGTAGGGAGAGTGTCAGTTTCTTTCACTGTGCAAGTCCTTGTTTCTAGGGACTGGGAAGGACAGTGAGTGAATTCTCCTTGTGCTATATTGTGCTTAAAAAAAACATTTTTTCTAGGGACAGAAAACTGTAGGTAGGGAGAGTGTCAGTTTCTTTCACTGTGCAAGTCCTTGTTTCTAGGGACTGGGAAGGACAGTGAGTGAATTCTCCTTGTGCTATAGTGTGCTTAAAAAAAACATTTTTTCTAGGGACAGAAAACTGTAGGTAGGGAGAGTGTCAGTTTCTTTCACTGTGCAAGTCCTTGTTTCTAGGGACCTGGAAGGACAGTGAGTGAATTCTCCTTGTGCTATATTGTGCTTAAAAAAAACATTGTTTCTAGGGACAGAAAACTGTAGGTAGGGAGAGTGTCAGTTTCTTTCACTGTGCAAGTCCTTGTTTCCAGGGACCTGGAAGGACAGTGAGTGAATTCTCCTTGTGCTATATTGTGCTTAAAAAAAACATTTTTTCTAGGGACAGAAAACTGTAGGTAGGGAGAGTGTCAGTTTCTTTCACTGTGCAAGTTCTTGTTTCTAGGGACTGGGAAGGACAGTGAGTGAATTCTCCTTGTGCTATAGTGTGCTTAAAAAAAACATTTTTTCTAGGGACAGAAAACTGTAGGTAGGGAGAGTGTCAGTTTCTTTCACTGTGCAAGTCCTTGTTTCTAGGGACTGGGAAGGACAGTGAGTGAATTCTCCTTGTGCTATATTGTGCTTAAAAAAAACATTTTTTCTAGGGACAGAAAACTGTAGGTAGGGAGAGTGTCAGTTTCTTTCACTGTGCAAGTCCTTGTTTCTAGGGACTGGGAAGGACAGTGAGTGAATTCTCCTTGTGCTATAGTGTGCTTAAAAAAAACATTTTTTCTAGGGACAGAAAACTGTAGGTAGGGAGAGTGTCAGTTTCTTTCACTGTGCAAGTCCTTGTTTCTAGGGACCTGGAAGGACAGTGAGTGAATTCTCCTTGTGCTATATTGTGCTTAAAAAAAACATTGTTTCTAGGGACAGAAAACTGTAGGTAGGGAGAGTGTCAGTTTCTTTCACTGTGCAAGTCCTTGTTTCCAGGGACCTGGAAGGACAGTGAGTGAATTCTCCTTGTGCTATATTGTGCTTAAAAAAAACATTTTTTCTAGGGACAGAAAACTGTAGGTAGGGAGAGTGTCAGTTTCTTTCACTGTGCAAGTCCTTGTTTCTAGGGACCTGGAAGGACAGTGAGTGAATTCTCCTTGTGCTATATTGTGCTTAAAAAAAACATTTTTTCTAGGGACAGAAAACTGTAGGTAGGGAGAGTGTCAGTTTCTTTCACTGTGCAAGTCCTTGTTTCCAGGGACCTGGAAGGACAGTGAGTGAATTCTCCTTGTGCTATATTGTGCTTAAAAAAAACATTTTTTCTAGGGACAGAAAACTGTAGGTAGGGAGAGTGTCAGTTTCTTTCACTGTGCAAGTCCTTGTTTCCAGGGACCTGGAAGGACAGTGAGTGAATTCTCCTTGTGCTATATTGTGCTTAAAAAAAACATTTTTTCTAGGGACAGAAAACTGTAGGTAGGGAGAGTTTCAGTTTCTTTCACTGTGCAAGTCCTTGTTTCTAGGGACTGGGAAGGACAGTGAGTGAATTCTCCTTGTGCTATATTGTGCTTAAAAAAAACATTTTTTCTAGGGACAGAAAACTGTAGGTAGGGAGAGTGTCAGTTTCTTTCACTGTGCAAGTCCTTGTTTCTAGGGACTGGGAAGGACAGTGAGTGAATTCTCCTTGTGCTATAGTGTGCTTAAAAAAAACATTTTTTCTAGGGACAGAAAACTGTAGGTAGGGAGAGTGTCAGTTTCTTTCACTGTGCAAGTCCTTGTTTCTAGGGACCTGGAAGGACAGTGAGTGAATTCTCCTTGTGCTATATTGTGCTTAAAAAAAACATTTTTTCTAGGGACAGAAAACTGTAGGTAGGGAGAGTGTCAGTTTCTTTCACTGTGCAAGTCCTTGTTTCCAGGGACCTGGAAGGACAGTGAGTGAATTCTCCTTGTGCTATATTGTGCTTAAAAAAAACATTTTTTCTAGGGACAGAAAACTGTAGGTAGGGAGAGTGTCAGTTTCTTTCACTGTGCAAGTCCTTGTTTCTAGGGACCTGGAAGGACAGTGAGTGAATTCTCCTTGTGCTATATTGTGCTTAAAAAAAACATTTTTTCTAGGGACAGAAAATTGTAGGTAGGGAGAGTGTCAGTTTCTTTCACTGTGCAAGTCCTTGTTTCCAGGGACCTGGAAGGACAGTGAGTGAATTCTCCTTGTGCTATATTGTGCTTAAAAAAAACATTTTTTCTAGGGACAGAAAACTGTAGGTAGGGAGAGTGTCAGTTTCTTTCACTGTGCAAGTCCTTGTTTCCAGGGACCTGGAAGGACAGTGAGTGAATTCTCCTTGTGCTATATTGTGCTTAAAAAAAACATTTTTTCTAGGGACAGAAAACTGTAGGTAGGGAGAGTGTCAGTTTCTTTCACTGTGCAAGTCCTTGTTTCTAGGGACTGGGAAGGACAGTGAGTGAATTCTCCCTGTGCTATAGTGTGCTTAAAAAAAACATTTTTTCTAGGGACAGAAAACTGTAGGTAGGGAGAGTGTCAGTTTCTTTCACTGTGCAAGTCCTTGTTTCTAGGGACTGGGAAGGACAGTGAGTGAATTCTCCTTGTGCTATAGTGTGCTTAAAAAAAACATTTTTTCTAGGGACAGAAAACTGTAGGTAGGGAGAGTGTCAGTTTCTTTCACTGTGCAAGTCCTTGTTTCTAGGGACCTGGAAGGACAGTGAGTGAATTCTCCTTGTGCTATATTGTGCTTAAAAAAAACATTTTTTCTAGGGACAGAAAACTGTAGGTAGGGAGAGTGTCAGTTTCTTTCACTGTGCAAGTCCTTGTTTCTAGGGACTGGGAAGGACAGTGAGTGAATTCTCCTTGTGCTATAGTGTGCTTAAAAAAAAACATTTTTTCTAGGGACAGAAAACTGTAGGTAGGGAGAGTGTCAGTTTCATTCACTGTGCAAGTCCTTGTTTCTAGGGACTGGGAAGGACAGTGAGTGAATTCTCCTTGTGCTATAGTGTGCTTAAAAAAAACATTTTTTCTAGGGACAGAAAACTGTAGGTAGGGAGAGTGTCAGTTTCTTTCACTGTGCAAGTCCTTGTTTCTAGGGACCTGGAAGGACAGTGAGTGAATTCTCCTTGTGCTATATTGTGCTTAAAAAAAACATTTTTTCTAGGGACAGAAAACTGTAGGTAGGGAGAGTGTCAGTTTCTTTCACTGTGCAAGTCCTTGTTTCCAGGGACCTGGAAGGACAGTGAGTGAATTCTCCTTGTGCTATATTGTGCTTAAAAAAAACATTTTTTCTAGGGACAGAAAACTGTAGGTAGGGAGTGTGTCAGTTTCTTTCACTGTGCAAGTCCTTGTTTCTAGGGACCTGGAAGGACAGTGAGTGAATTCTCCTTGTGCTATATTGTGCTTAAAAAAAACATTTTTTCTAGGGACAGAAAACTGTAGGTAGGGAGAGTGTCAGTTTCTTTCACTGTGCAAGTCCTTGTTTCCAGGGACCTGGAAGGACAGTGAGTGAATTCTCCTTGTGCTATATTGTGCTTAAAAAAAAACATTTTTTCTAGGGACAGAAAACTGTAGGTAGGGAGAGTGTCAGTTTCTTTCACTGTGCAAGTCCTTGTTTCTAGGGACCTGGAAGGACAGTGAGTGAATTCTCCTTGTGCTATATTGTGCTTAAAAAAAACATTTTTTCTAGGGACAGAAAACTGTAGGTAGGGAGAGTGTCAGTTTCTTTCACTGTGCAAGTCCTTGTTTCTAGGGACCTGGAAGGACAGTGAGTGAATTCTCCTTGTGCTATATTGTGCTTAAAAAAAACATTTTTTCTAGGGACAGAAAACTGTAGGTAGGGAGAGTGTCAGTTTCTTTCACTGTGCAAGTCCTTGTTTCCAGGGACCTGGAAGGACAGTGAGTGAATTCTCCTTGTGCTATATTGTGCTTAAAAAAAACATTTTTTCTAGGGACAGAAAACTGTAGGTAGGGAGAGTGTCAGTTTCTTTCACTGTGCAAGTCCTTGTTTCTAGGGACCTGGAAGGACAGTGAGTGAATTCTCCTTGTGCTATATTGTGCTTAAAAAAAAACATTTTTTCTAGGGACAGAAAACTGTAGGTAGGGAGAGTGTCAGTTTCTTTCACTGTGCAAGTCCTTGTTTCTAGGGACCTGGAAGGACAGTGAGTGAATTCTCCTTGTGCTATATTGTGCTTAAAAAAAACATTTTTTCTAGGGACAGAAAACTGTAGGTAGGGAGAGTGTCAGTTTCTTTCACTGTGCAAGTCCTTGTTTCAAGGGACAGAGAAGGACACCTGAAGGTAGCCCTTATTGCTTTTTTCCCATCTCCCTGCAGGCCATCTATTAGAATGTCTGGAAGGCAAACAAGGAGAGGCAGACAGTCAGGAGGCAATAAAAGAGGGCAAGCAGGCTCTGTGTCTGGGGGCAACAGTGCTGGTCGTGGACGCGGTGCATTGTCATCAGCACATGGCCATGGGACACGCTTGTCCTTCTTTTCCGCAGCTGGACATGTTGAGCCACATCATGCCGAAGACTTGGTAGAGTGGATGACCAAGCCCTCCTCCTCCTCCTCATCCTCTCTCACCCAGGCTCAGGGTACTGGCAAAGCAGCTGCCAAAGCGTCCTCTTCCCTGGTATCAATGTCAGACTCATCATCAGTCACTCCTTCCCTAGACCCACCATGTCCTCCTCCTGAGGAGTCCCCCGAACTGTTTGAGCACAGTGTTGGGTACATGCTCCAGGAGGATGCCCAGCGTTTCGAAGGGTCTGATGATGAAACCCAGCTACAGGAAGGCAGTAGGGTGAGAGCAGACAGAGGGGATGCTCAAGAAGGACACCAATCTGGCAGTCATGTTCCAGCAGCTGCAGCATACTGCCAGATTGGCTCCAGTGATGAGGAGGGAGGGGATGATGAGGTCACTGACTCCACGTGGGTGCCTAATAGGAGAGAGGAGGAGGAGGATGAGGAGGAGGCACATCTCCAACGAGACAGGATGCCCTTTGGTGGCCAGCGTAAGGGCAGTACACCGACGGAATCACACCGCAGAGCTCCGCCTGTGCAGGGCGCTGCCTCTGCCCGTCATTCAAAAAGTTCCTTGGTGTGGGCCTTTTTTGAGGCTAGTGCATCAGATCGCACAGCTGCTGTTTGCAACATATGTCTCAAGCGTATATCGCGTGGCCAAAACATCAGCCGCTTGGGTACCACATGCCTGACCAGACATATGTTGACCTGCCATGCAGCTCGTTGGCAAGCCTACCTCAAAGACCCACACCAAAGAACAAAGCGGACCTCTCCTTGCACCGCATCAGCTGGGATCTCCAACCCCACTATAACTTCAGTCCTCTCTGAAACATGCACTGAGAGGAATGAAGGTGTAGAATTAGGTGTGTCACAGCCAAGTACTTGCGGCCACTCTGCTAGCAGTACACCGACGTCCGATTCTAGCAGGCAAATTTCCCTGCCCCAGCTGCTGGACCGTCGAAAGAAGTTCACTCCCAGCCATCCACATGCCCAGCGGTTGAATGCTAGCTTGGCTAAATTGCTAGCGCTTCAACTGCTGCCTTTTCAGTTGGTAGACTCGGCCCCCTTCCGTGAGTTTGTGCAATGTGCGGTTCCTCAGTGGCAGGTTCCCAAACGCCACTTTTTCTCACGGAAGGCTATTCCGGCTCTCTACCGGCATGTGGAAGGCAATGTCTTGGCCTCGCTGGACAGGGCGGTCAGCGGTAAGGTGCATATTACCGCTGACTCATGGTCCAGCAGGCATGGACAGGGACGTTACCTTTCTTTCACGGCCCATTGGGTCACTCTTTTGGCAGCTGGGAAGGATGCAGGACAAGGTGCAGTAGTGTTGGAGGTTGTCCCACCGCCACGCCTCCAAAATGCTACTACTGGTTGTGACACACCTCTCTCCTCCACCCCCTCCTCTTCTTCTTCCTCCATGGCCTCTTCCTGTGGTTTGTCCTATGAACCAGCGGTGCTCCGTAGCCGTTCACGGGGCTACGCAAGTACGCAGGCAAAAAGATGCCATGCCGTGCTTGCGCTGGTGTGTTTGGGGGACAGAAGCCACACTGGGGCAGAGGTCCTGTCTGCTCTGCAGGGCCAGGCCGAGAGGTGGTTGATGCCACGCCAGCTTAAGCCAGGAATGGTGGTTTGCGACAATGGCACCAACCTCCTCTCCGCCCTCCGACAGGGACAACTGACCCATGTGCCCTGTGTGGCTCACGTCCTTAACCTGGTGGTGCAGCGGTTCTTGGGCAGGTACCCGGGCTTACAGGATGTCCTGAGGCAGGCCAGGAAAGTCTGTGTGCATTTCCGCAGATCTTATAATGCCAGTGCTCGCCTGGCTGAGCTGCAAAAGGAGTTGAACCTGCCCAAGAACCGCCTTATATGTGACATGCCCACCAGGTGGAACTCAACGTTGGCCATGCTGCAGCGGCTGCACACGCAGCAGAGGGCCATCAATGAGTACCTGTGCGACTACGGCACCAGGACAGGGTCAGGGGAGCTTGGTTTTTTTTCTCCACGCCAGTGGGGCATGATCAGGGATGCATGCACTGTCCTGGCACCATTTGAGGAGGCCACGAGGATGGTGAGCAGTGACAGTGCATGCATCAGTGACACTGTACCTCTTGTCCACCTGTTGGAGCACACGCTGCGTGGAATAATGGACAGGGCACTTGAGGCAGAACAGAGGCAGGAAGAGGAGGACTTCCTTGCCTCTCAAGGCCCCCTTTACCCAGACAGTGTTCCTTCTGTCCCACCCATCGCACAGGAAGAGGAAGAGGAGGAGGAGGAGGAGGAGGAGGAGGATTGTGTCAGCATGGAGGTGGAGGCTGGCACTCAGCATCATCAGCAGCAGTCTTTTAGGGATGATTTACAGTCCCAAGAAACCAGTGGACTTGTACGTGGCTGGGAGGAGGTGACTGCGGATCATGTCGTCCTTAGTGACCCAGAGGACTCTGGAGCGAATGCCTCAGCAAACCTACGCTGCATGGCCTCCCTGATCCTGCAAAGTCTGCGGAAGGATCCTCGTATTCTTCGGATCAAGGAGAGGGACCATTACTGGCTGGCCACTCTCCTTGATCCACGGTACAAGGGTAAGGTTGCGGACCTTATGTTACCGTCGCAGAGGGAGCAGAGGATGAGACAACTCCGGGAGGCCTTGCAGAAAGGTCTGTGCAACGCGTTCCCAGAGACTGGGAGGTTACAAACTCCTGGTCCAGGACAACGAGTTGCTGAGGCTTCGGCCAGTCAAAGAAGGAGCGGTGGGGAAGGTGGCCGTCTGACCGATGCGTTCAGACAATTCTTTAGTCCGCAGCCCCAAAGTATGATTGGTTCCAGCAACCATCGCCAGCGTCTGATAAACATGGTGCAGGAATATCTAGGGGCAAGGTCAGACTTGGACACCTTCCCCACCGAAAATCCTCTGGCTTATTGGGTCTTGAGGATGGATCACTGGCCAGAGCTTGCACAGTATGCAATTGAGCTACTGGCCTGTCCTGCATCCAGCGTTCTTTCGGAACGCACATTCAGTGCTGCTGGAGGATTTGTCACGGATCACAGGGTGCGCCTGTCCACCGACTCGGTTGATCGACTGACTTTCATCAAGATGAACCAGTCTTGGATCACCACCAGCTACCACACACCTGATGCTGATATAACAGACTAATTGATTTTAACATGTCACGTCCCTTCAAGACTGATGCTGATGCTGAGTGCCTGTGCTGTTATGTTGACTGGCTATCCTCCTCCTCCGAGTCCTCAATGATACGATTGATGATAATAGCTTGGAAGATCATTTTTGTTTATGGGTGCCGCCACCAGTGGCTAAGGCCCAATTTTTCAGCCCCTGTTTTACAGGGGCGTGTACTTACAATTTTTTTAGCAATAATTTGCCATAGGGCTCTTTGCTGTGCTCCAAGTACAGTATCTGTGAGGGGTTGTAGTGTTGTGCCACCAGTGCCTAAGGCCCAATTTTTCAGCCCCTGTTTAACAGGGGCGTGTCATTACAATTTTTGAAGCAATACTTTGCAACAGGGCTCATTGCTGTGCTCCAAGTACAGTATCTGTGAGGGGTTGTAGTGTTGTGCCACCAGTGCCTAAGGCCCAATTTTTCAGCCCCTGTTCAACAGGGGCATGCAATTACAATTCTTGATGTGATAATTCACAGCAGGGCCCATTCCTGCACCCACCAAGAGTAAGTCTGAGGGCTTACAGTGTTGTGGCAACGCCACCACCACCACCACCACGAAAGGCCCAATTTTTCAGCCACTGTTCAAAAGGGGCATGTAATTACAATTCTTGATCTAATAATTCACAGCAGGGCCCATTCCTGCACCCACCAAGAGTAACTCTGAGGGCTTACAGTGTTGTGGCAACACCACCACCACCACCACCACCACGAAAAGCCCAATTTTTCAGCCCCTGTTCAACAGGGGCATGCAATTACAATTCTTGATCTAATAATTCACAGCAGGGCCCATTGCTGCACCCACCAAGAGTAACTGTCAGGGCTTACAGTGTTGTGGCACCAGCACCACCATCAAAGCCCCAATTTTTACTACCACTGTTCAACAATTATATGTAATTAAAATTCCTGATATAATAGTTGACAGCAGGGCGTTCCAGCACCAACCAAGAGTAACTGTGAGTGCTTACAGTGTTGTGCCAACACCAACAACTAAGGGGCCTATTTCTGCAGAGTATATACGGCAGGTCCCTACTTTCAAACATCCAACTTACAAACGACTCCTACTTGCAAACGAAAGAAGACAACAGGAAGTGAGAGGAAATCTACCCCTAGGAAGGAAAATTCTCTCCTGTAAGAATAAATATGGGAGAAAGGTGTCTCCTCTGTACTGATGCTTTATCAGCAATCCTTGTTTCAAGAAAAACACCACATTTCAAAAACAGTTGTCATTGGGACGGAAAGTGAGGTGAAATGTTCTGAACAGGGGCACAGACAGCAAAACAAATGTTACAGGGGTGATAACCCTTACCTATGTTTCCCAAAAAGTTTAAAAATAGATTTTTGGGCTGGAGCTACAGTTCAACAATGTACCTGTTCAAAATTACAAACACATTCTACATAAGAACAAACCTACAGTCCCTGTCTTGTATGCACCGCCTGTATACGGCTGTTCAGAGTATATAGGGCCTTTTTTATTTTATGTGCGGGGTTCCCCTTAATATCCATACAAGACCCAAAGGGGCTGGTAATGGGCTGGGGTAGGGGGGGGGTCATGGGGTAGCTATGCCATTTTTCTTAAAGATTTTCATCCATATTACCGGGACCAGACATTACATTAAAGCCGCAAGAAGTTTTAAATGGCTTTTTTTTCCTTTAGAAGTGTCATTTTGTGCAGGGACAGTTCTAAACACGGGAAACACGTGGCACTTCACAGGCATACTTTAGACACCCCCCAGGTACGATATTTAAAGGAATATTTGACTTTTTTTTTTCACTTTATGCATCATTAAAATGACTGCTCCCGAAAAACGACCGTTTTTAAAACTTCTTTTTGCATTGATACATGTCCCCTGGTGCAGAACCCGGGTTCCCAAACCCTTTTTAGGACAATAACATGCATAATAGTTGTTATAATTAGCACTTTAGAATTCGAACGTTCGCATCCATTGTATTTAATAGGGTTCTAATGTTCGTACAAACTTTCGGTCCGTTCGCGGGTTCTGGTGCGAACCGAACCCGGGGGTGTTCGGCTCATCACTACTCTACATCACTGGAAATCCCAATCTCCTCTCTGGAGCTCAGACAGGCTATTAAACAACTTAAATCCAGCAAGAGCCCTAGGCCGGATGGATACTCGGCAGTCTACTATAAGACCTTTATAGACATCCTGACAGATCCCCTAAGGGAAGCTCTGAACTCCCTGTCTACCTCGACAGAGATCACCCCCGACTTTCTGACTGCACATATTGTAGTGTTACCAAAACCAGGAAAAAACCCGGGGGAATGCGCTAGCTATAGGCCCATTTCCCTGTTGAACCTGGATGTAAAGTTATTTGCGAAGGGCCTGGCTCTGAGGTTGGGCCCACTTCTGCCAAAACTGGTTGGTTTGGAACAGGTGGGTTTTATACCTGGCAGGGAAGCAAAGGATAACGTCACCAAAGCGCTACTCCTGATCCACGCAGCAAAAATCCGAAAAATCGAGGGCTTTCTCCTCTCTACTGATGCGGAGAAGGCCTTCGATCGGGTAGCTTGGGACTTCATGCTGGCGGTGTGTGGTTGGGTGGGTATGGGGCCAGACATGCTGTCATGGATATCCGCACTCTATAGGAACCCTTCTGCACAGTTGAAAATAAATGGCACATTGTCAAAAAAGGTATCCATTTCCAATGGAACCAGACAGGGTTGCCCATTATCCCCCTTGATGTTTATTCTCTCATTAGAACGCTTTATCAGAACGATTCAGAACAATCCTGCGATACACGGTTTTCAGATACAAGACAGAGAGTTTAAGACGGCGGCCTATGCTGATGATCTTTTATTTTTTCTGACCAACCCAACCTTGACCATCCCTAACCTCTTAAAAGGAATTTGCCCATTTTGGCTATTTAGCAAATTTAAAGATAAACTACTCGAAATCTGAAGACCTCAATATTTCACTCCCAGACGCAACGCTCACCTTGACTAAGGCCAACTCCACGTTTCGGTGGGACCCCACCGCGCTTAAGTACTTGGGAACATGGCTGACCCCACAATTGCAGTCTATGTATGAGAAAAATTACCCCCCCTTGCTTAAAACCTGCAAAAAAGACCTCAACGAGTGGCATTTAGGCACCTTTTCATGGTTTGGCCGGGCAGCCATCATCAAGATGGTGGTCATTCCTAAGTTCCTTTACATGATGCGCACGATACCTATCGGGATCCCCCCAAAATTCTTGAAAGCTTTAAACTCCATCATCCTGAAATTCCTGTGGCAACACAAAAAACCTAGGTTAAAATTGACTACTCTGATGAAGCCTAAAGATCTGGGTGGAAATAATTTGCCAAACTTTA
The DNA here is from genome assembly GCA_029206835.1 of Rana muscosa. NCBI lineage: Eukaryota > Metazoa > Chordata > Amphibia > Anura > Ranidae > Rana > Rana muscosa. Next base: position 1,092,564,385 of record CM055117.1, read on the forward strand.
AAAATTACTACCACGCGTCGCATATAGCCAGGGTCATAGATTGGAATTGCCATGATGGCATGAAGGATTGGGTTAAGCTAGAAGCGACCCTTTGCCCAATCCCGCTTAAGCTCTCACCGTGGATTCCACGGTCGGGCCTTTCCTCTAGCATGCAAGGTTGCCCGATTATGAGTACTACATTAGACATCCTGAGAACACTAGTTAAGAAGACAGATATCACCACGATCCCCAGCCCTTTGACCCCGCTAAAAGACAACCCTGACTTTATTCCAGGTGTTCTTAATTCCACGCTCCACTCAATGACGAAGGGCACTTCCCTGCGGGCAGGTGACTGCTTTCTGGGATCTAAGGTCAGGGACTGGACATCTCTCAAGACAGACTACGACTTACCATATCTAAGACAGTGGACATACTTCCAGATTCAGAGCTACAGTACCTAAGCAAGTTTGGAAACCTTCAAGACCTTTGTAGACCTCTGACTGCCCTGGAAGCGGCCTGTCACAGTAAAACTCCTGTAGATAGGGCCACATCATTAGCATACTCATGGTTGCAATACTCCGGAGACACAGGGATGAGTGAGCATAGGAGGGAGTGGTCGCAGGACTTAAACATAGAGATAACAGACAAACAATGGCGGTATGCTTGCATTCTGGCACACAAATGTTCCATTAGTACTAAACTGCAGGAAACGAGCTATAAGTTGTTGACACTCTGGTACCACACACCTGTAAGACTCCACAGGTGGGACAACCAAAAATCTGAAATGTGTGTGAGATGTCAATCTGAACAGGGCACGTTAGCTCACATTTGGTGGCACTCTGCTCTGATCACAAGTTTCTGGTCTGAAGCCTCGTACACACGACTGAGTTTCTCGGCAAGAACCAGCAAGAAACTTGCTGGCAGAGATTTCTTGCCGAGAAATTAGTTTGTGTGTATGGTTTCTCGTCAAGAAAACCGACTAGAATCTCGACGAGAAAATAGAGAACCTGCTCTCTATTTTCTCGTCGAGATTCTCATCAGCCTGCTTCTCGACGAGAAAATTGTGTGTGTGTACACTTACCTGTCCTCCGGGAAGCCTCCGCATGCTCGAAATGACTTCGACGCATGCGCGGTAGCTTCCTAGGCATAGGATAGGGTGTACAAAGATGGCGGCGACGGCATCGAATGTGACGAGCGCATGCTCGTCGTATTCAATTACGTCACCGCATTCGCTCCATTCAAAGAACCGCGGGTTCTTTGAAATGAGCGTGTGTACACTCGGCCGGGACAAGTTTCTTGTCCAAGGATTTCGTCGCAAAAAACGACGTGTTTTTTACGACGAGATTCTCGGCCGTGTGTACGAGGCTTGAGGTTCGGAAACTGATTAAAAAGATCACTGAAACCAAGCTCACCAGTTTTTCACTTAAAAGATATAAGCACTCCCTGACAAAGCACCTTCTAAATGCGGCCAAATCTTTAATTCCTTTATACTGGAACTCGTCCCGAGTCCCGTCCATCTCTGAATGGCTGAATAAGGTAGGAGAAATAGGATCCATGGAAGACACACTGGCCCAGGATGACGGCGACGTGAAGAAGTTTCACGACACCTGGCAGCCATGGTTTGCTTTAAATATTCTCAGGACTATATATCTGCGGGTGCGAACCCTCCCTCCTAAGATTGTTAAGATTGTTCTGTTTGCTGCTTTCTCTCATGATTAGCCCTCGGAGGCTGATCGCCCTTTATGACCAATCCAACTGTACACTGGAATAAGCCAAGTACCCTCCCCTCTTTTCTACTCCTTCCCCTCTTCGATTTCTCACTTCTTTCTTCTTTTATCTATTTCTATTTATGGCTATAATTGGGATAGCGGATGTTGGTAATAATGTTGATAAGAAAGTACTGACCAGTAGTACTCATCTATGCCTTCTACTTAGATGTCATTGTTTATGTCTTAACTTTTTGACTCTCTTTGGATTTGCACCACTTTTTATGCTGCACACTTAGAAGACTAGATATAACATGTTTTGGTTTTAATATCTTTACTGGATACTCAATACTCGTGCGGGACTTTGTTGCCCATACTCATGAGCGTCGCCTGGCGACAGATTCAGGCTTTGCTCTGGTGTTGACTTTTGCCACAATGTACTGTTTTGATCACAATTTTTGCAGTTGCAGCTGTGATTTCTGGTATGTGCACTCTTGTATTATTATCTATCTATTTCTTAATAAACACTTTGAATGAAAAAAAAGTGTTTGGGGACCCGGGTCCTGCCCCAGGGGACATGTATCAATGCAAAAAGAAGTTTTAAAAACTGACCTTTTTTTTCCGGGAGCAGTGACTTTAATAATGCTTAAAGTGAAACAATAAAAGTGAAATATTCCTTTAAATTTCGTACCTGGGGGTGTCTATAGTATGCCTGTAAAGTGGCGCATTTTTCCCGTGTTTAGAACAGTCCCGCAGCAAAATTACATTTCTGAAGGAAAAAAAAGTAATTTAAAACTGATCACGGCTGTAATGTATTGTCGGGTCTCGGCAATACAGAAAAAAGTCATTGAAAAAAATGGCATGGGTTCCCCCCCAGTCCATTATATTAAGGGGAACCCTGAACCAAAAAAAAAAATGTGTGGGGGTCTGTGACCCCCAAAGCACCTTGTCCCGTGTTGATAGGGACAAGGGCCTCATCCCCACAACCCTTGCCCGGTGGTTGTGGAGGTCTGAGGGCGGGGGGCTTATCGGAATCTGGAAGCCCCCTTTAACAAGGGGATCCCCAGATCCCGGCCCCCTCTATGTGAATTGGTAACGGGTACATTGTACACCTACCATTTCACCAAAAAAAGTGTCAAAAATGTTAAAAAGAGACAGCTTAGGACAAATCCTTTATTCCAAAAAAAATATATTTCCAGCGATGTAAATCCATCTCTTGACGATGAGGCGGCCACCGACTGACGCTACTCCCACCACATATAGCTGAGGACGGGGTCACCCGGTGATGTGTACGGGTGACCCCGCCCCCCTCTGACGCCACGGGGAAACGCCACAGGGCCACCCATCAGAGGGGGGCGGGGTCACCCGTACACGTCAACAGGTGGCCCTGCCCTCAGCTATACAACAGCTGTCACAGCAGGAGACTCAGCATTCGGCGGGAGCCACCCATTAGGACAGAGCTGTTGCGGTGCTTTTTTTTTCCTGGGTGCAGCACTCGAAATTGATTTACATTGCTGGAAATTTTAATTTTTTTAATAAAGGACTTGTCCCACGCTGGCTCTTGTCTTTTTTACAATATTTGACCAGTTACCAATTCACATGGGGGGGGCGGTATCTGGGGGTTCCCTTGTTAAATGGGGGCTTCCAGATCCCGATAAGCCCCCCACCCGCAGACCCTCACAACCACCGGGCAGAGCCCCAAAGCACCCATCCCCCCATGCTGAGGGCATGTGGCATGGTACGGGCGCTCTCTCGCCCCCCCTCTTTTCCTGCGGCCTGCCAGGTTGCCTACTCGGATAAGGGTCTGGTATGGATTTTTGGGGGACCCCTACGCCATTTTTTTTAATTTTGGCGCAGGGTTCCCCTTAATATCCATACCAGACCTGAAGGGCCTGGTATGGAATTTGGGGGGGCCCCACGCAATTTTTTTAAATTTTGGTTCGGGCCTGGTAATGGATTGGGGGGGAACCCATGCCGTTTTTTTCAATGTATTTTATCTGTATTGCGGTACCCGACAATTCATTACAGCCGCGATCAGTTTTAAATTACTTTTTTTTTCTTTTAGAAATGTAATTTTGCTGCAGGACTGTTCTAAACACAGGAAAACTATGCCACTTTACAGGCATACTATAGCCCTCCTCCCCAGGCACAATATTTAAAGGAATATTTCATTTTTATTGCTTCACTTTAAGCATTAATAAAATCATCCCAAAAAAACATCTGTTTTTAAAACTTTTTCTTGCATTGATACATGTCCCCTGGGGCAGGATCCAGGTCCCCAAACACTTTTTATGACAATACCATGCCACTGCAAATATGATCATTAAAGTGTTTCTGTCAAGCATTACAAGTAGGGGCGTTGCTAGGTGGCAAAAAGACATCAATGATGACCACTAAACTCACCTACCTGACACACTGACCATTACACTGACCTACCTAACATACATACACTGACCTACCTGACATACACTGATTGACCTGACATACATATACTGACCTACCTGACATACATGCACTGACCTACCATACATACACTGACGGTAGTGACATACATACACTGACCTACCTGACCAGGAGACAGACTTCATGTGTCTTGCAGCTCAGCTCAGCCGTGGTGTGCGTTGTGCAGCGCCTTTCATCATCACAGCAGGCAGCCAGAGGAGGACAGGAGAGCCACCCGCTCAAGCACCGAGCGGGGATCGGGATCTCACAGTGATGTGGCGCGGCGGCTGCATTGTAATTCCCGCTTCTGGAGCCTGCAGCGCCTATGATGAATGTCACACGTCCTGCGGTCCCAGCATTGGACTAGTGGGGCGTCCATCAGAGGCACTGCAGGCTCCAGAAGGCGGGGCCTGCTATGTCACTCGGCCGCACTCAGGATCAGATCGGTCCCCACTCGGCGGCGGCTCTCAGGGCTAACAATTGAATAGTGCATGCCTGAGACTCAGGGCTTTTCGGTGACCCAATTGGGGCTCCAGCCCCCCTCTCGACGCCACTGATTACAAGTGAGGATAGCAGTGACAGTGAAACAGAAGGATGGTCATTGTAGAAGGCCACCGTTACCTGTATTTTGTGCAGCCTTCACAAGGCCCCGACTAAACTGAGTCTTCAGCCTTGGACTGATGTTGAAGTTTTTGGCTCCTCCTGTCACAGATATAAGGAGACTTGGTACACAAAGCTCCCACTGCTCTGTCATCAGCTCAAACAATTTGCTGGGATGAGTGTCGCAGGATGCTCGCACATACTGTTGAGAAACAGAGCCTAAAGTCACTTATATAGCAAGATGTTTAAACCTAACCATTAATATGATAAAATGTGGCCAACGGCAGTCTAGTCTTCTACTGCATACAGTAATGTGCTTAACCACCCAACAAGCTTACCTTTGCCCGGGTCCTTGTGGTTCCTGTAAATGACATGTCCCCATGTGCGTCACTAGGGAATTCTTCAACATGTTTCTGAGGGTCCCAACTGGTTTCAGGTGGCCTAATGCGATGTGAAGTGTCATGGAAATGAGTTCCTCTGGTGTAACCACATCCACAGGTCTCCCTAAGTGAGCAATAGAGCATCTATAAAATATTTTCAGCATAATGTGATTGCTATATTTAAATAGACAATAGATAAATTGAACCCAGCACTGAAGACCTATTCCACCACACCACAAATAATAAATGTATAGGATCCTATAGATGTAAGGTATCAACCAATATGAACTAATATTCATGATTAGAGTTCTCTTTAAATATATGTATTAGTACAGAATATGTTTTTCTGAACTGTAAAACAGAATGTGACTTTTGTGGTCAAACTAATCTTTCTTCTGTGTAACTGACAGCCAAGTATATTTAGACTTTGTGGTTAGGCCTTTTCCGGGAAAAAGTCTATCTTACTTCTGCTTTTTAACTGACAGATTGACCAACTGACATCTGGCGTTTCTTATCTTCCTGTTTCAAATGTCAGAACATGTCTAGTTTGACCACAATTGACGTATGTTAACTGACCGCTTTTGCAGAAGTCAAAAAACCTGTTAGAATTTATTTTTGTCTAAATCATGAGGTTTTTGCTTATTGCTGATAGGTCCATTAGGAGGGAGGCAACTTTTCTCGCTGTGTATAAAAAAAGGGACATGTAACCATTAAACCATATTCCTGTATACCATTCACTGTTTATTAGTGTCATTTCCGCCCCTGGAACGAAATAGAGAAAGCAAGTCTGAAATTTTTTAATTTTAAAGTATAAGTATTATTGTTTGCTATAATGGGTAATCAAGCAGGAAAGGAAGCTGAAGGTAAGCAGCACCAACCCTCTCCGATTGATTACATTAAAGTCAATTATGGGAAAAATTATACTGATCCTTTTTGGTCACTAGTTTTAAAAAGAGCACATCAGTTAGAAGTGCCATGTTTGGGGGAATACGGACCATGTTCCGAGGAAGAGAGTGGGAGGAAGTGACCAGAATATGTGGCCAACATAAACAGTATAATTATCCCATAAAAGACCTTGACAAAGATTACATGACTAAATGTTGTAAGATTTGGGCAAAGGGTATGAAGGAATATAGAAAGAAATATACAAGTGTAAAAATGGAAAAGAGAGAGCAATTAGAAGACGCAATAGGAAGTCCATCAGCTTCCCCTAATTTTTATCAAGAAAAACCCCCTCCATATGCTATGGTAAAAGATGAATCCCTTGTCCCAAAGAAAATATACCCCTCGTTAGATCCAAATGTTATAGCAGGAGTATTAACCATAGCTAAACAAAAGGGAACTAATTGGTTACGAGAGGGGGAAGATAGAAGACAGATAAAGGAACGTTTAAGTCAATTAGTAAAGGAGGAAGAACAGTGTATTAAAAAAAGAGGAAGATGAAGAAAAAGTGATAGAAGGAAAGCTGAGGAGGATAAGGATGATGAGGCAGTGGGTGGCTTGACCTCGGGGATAGAAGCCCTCAAATTCCCAGTTATTCACATGGGAGAAACCCAGGTCCATATCCCACTCCCCCTTGGGACATTAAGGGGTATTAAAGATCTTTGCCCAAAGCCACGCAAACACCCCAGAGAGGCAGCTCTGTTCTTACAGAAACATTGTGCGGGCACTGGCATGAATGCCGATGACTGTGCAATAATAATACAGACAGTGGATCCAGATCCCATCTGCGATGTAGAAGTTAAGACATTATTTGCTGATAATGACCCCTTTAAAAATGCAAAGGGATGGGAATCATTTTGGGCAGCTGTGGCAGCTGTTTGGCAGTAAAGTTACAAAGGAGAGAGCACTTTGCAGATAATGTGCACTGCAAAGCAGGGACCGGGAGAAAACTTTTATTCATTTTGTAAACGGGTACACCAGTTATACAAAGATACAGGAATGGAGAACCCTGAACTGTATGTGAGCACAGTCATGTCCGGGGGAGATCCCAAAACAACACAGTTACTTAAATTAATTACCCCCAATTGGTCAACATTAAAACCTGATGCCTTTCTCAAAGACATTAAAAAAGCATGCATCCTCGGGCTTATTCACTACAAAAGGAGGGGTATTTCCCTCATTTAACCCCGAACAGATAGAAAGCCCGCAGTTAGCTGCTGCACAAATGGTTGTCCCTTATACACAACCAGTTCCCCAACAATCCCAACAAGCACAATAACAAGCATATCCCCAGGATAACCAGCAGGGTTATTTCACATGCAGGGACATGGGACATTGGAAGTCAGAATGCCCACTTAGGAGAGGAACAAGTAGGGCAGCTAACCGCAGGGGTAATATGGGAAGAGGCAGATTGCCCGTTGGTACAGTTCATGACCAACATCTTTTTAAATGAGTTTTGCCATTCTGACTGACCACTTCCTCTGGGAAGAGACTTAATGTCAAGTTTAAACATTCACATCAAATTTACAAAAGATGGGGGCCGGCTAGCTACATCAGAAATCTGTGATTTGTCTAACCCAAAAAAGACAGGATTTTAGAGGGTACTTTATGTTACTACCGGCACACCTTAAAGCACACCCTATATGGGCACTGCATACATTGCACACCATACAAGCCCATCATTGGGGAAGGAGCAGTAGTACATTACCAAAAACAATATCCTCTGTCAGAAGGAATACTGAAACATACAATCAGTCCCTGGAACACCCCCATTCACCCAGTCAAAGCCAGTGGTGAATGGCGCTTTGCACAGGACCAAAGGGCCCTGAACAAAGCTATTGTCCCCCTTCCACCTTTTGTTGCGGATATTGCTACAATATTTTGTGAGATACCGGCAACGTCCAAGATCTACATGGTCATTGATTTAAGTATCGCGTTCTCTTCCATACCTGTTGCAGAGGAAGCCCAAAATTACTTTAAACCTGGGCTAGGCTCCGGCAAGGCTTTGCGAACAGTCCTGCAGCGTGCTCCATGGTCTTGAATCGATCTTTGAGCGATTGGGTACCAAAAGAAGGCTCAGTGTTGCTTCAGTATGTGGATGTCCTATTGCTGTGTAATGAAAATGAGGTCAGCTGTGCGGAGGACTCAGAGCACCTACTAACTCACCTCGCCTCAAAAGGTCACTTGGTGTCTCGCAAAGAGATCCAGTGGTGCAGGTCGCAGGTTGAGTACTTGGGGTGTATAATCCGAACCGAACGTTTGGTGTCACCAGCTTGAGTCAAGGCACTGTCCTCCTGGAGTCCACCAAGAGACAAGTCAGCGCTTCTCTCTTTCCTAGGGTCCATAATATACTGCAGGCAGTGGATACCTGATTGCTCTTATTATGATTCTATCCTAAGGTCTGCTACCCTGCAGGATGCCCCAAAGTTTATTGATTGGACAACAGAGAGGGTTAAGGCTTTCACAGCATTAATCAGCTCTCTAAGGCAAGCCCCTGCATTGGGACTTATAGAGTGCGCAGGGCCTTTTTCATTGTACTGTGTGGTATCTGGACCTACGGTTGCAGCGGTCCTAGCACAATCACATGGGAATTCTCTGAGACCCGTATCATACATCTCAAAGAAACTTCCAGATCAAGTTCAAGGTATGCCACATTGCTTACAGGCCGTAGCAGCCTGTGCAATGGCAGTACAAGAGGCTTCAAAGGTGGTTCTGGGACATGACCTCACACTGTATACTACACACCTCATGACAAACATGAACACACAACACATGACAATGCAAAAGGTGCAGCGGCTATGAGATTATCTTGCTAAAAACACATAATCTAACCATAAAATCATGTTCAGAAACCTCAAAGCCCGTTAGGTTATTACACTCAGGAACACGATTGCACTGAGGTACTTGCAGAAACTACCCTCCCTAGACCAGACCTCACAGATGTTCCGTATCAAAATGCGGAAAATGTTTATGTAGATGGCAGCTGCTCCCGACCTGATGACAAAACTTATCAAACTGGTTATGCCATTGTTCAATTGCCAGATGTAATGATTGAAGCCAAATCTCTGAATGCTAGTTCAGTCCAGATTGCAGAACTCATTGCTATAACTATGGTTTGTCAGATTTTTGAAGGAAAAGATGTAAACATTTACACTAACAGCAGATATGGGTACACGGGTTGACAAAGGATCCTACTGGACTTTGGTCAACCAAGGAGGGAATAATAATAGGGAATAAAAGGGGTGCACCATATGATAGAATCCCTAGATTACACACAAGTCCCCACACAGAAGGGCAATTTAGAATATCTTTTAGTTATAGTGGACAAGTTTAGTTCTTGGGTCGAGGCTATCCCAACTACAGGAGAGACAGCCAAAATAGCATCAAGAGCACTAATAAATCACTGGATTTCGAGGTATGGGTTACCAGCCAAAATCTGGTCAGACCAAGGTCCAGCTTTTACAGCTGCTCTTACCCAGGATCTTGCAAAACTCCTGGGCATTCAATGGAAATTACATATTCCATATCATCCACAAAGCGCAGGAATAGTGGAAAGAATGAACAGAAATATAAAGGATAAACTTAAAAAGGCAACAGGAGGAACCATGAAAGGGTGGATTGATTACCTCCCAGCAGTTTTGTTTCAAATTAGGACAGCCCCTAATTCTAGAACAGGATTGTCACCATTTGAAATACTTATGGGTAGACCAGCACAGAGGAAACCTGATGAGGGAGAGGAGGTTAATCTTTATTCTTTACAGGAAGAGTACGTGAAACATCTGGTAAGTAGCCTTAGTGAAACAGAGGACAAGGTTGCTGTCACTTTTCCTCCTCTCTCCACAGAGCCTACACATCCGTATATCCCAGGAGACAAAGTATTGATAAAACAACTTGCCGTCCGGAAACAACCAGGCCCTATCTTCCCAGGACCATTTGAAATTCTGAAGGTTGCCAGAACAGCTGTTCTTACAGATCAAGGACCACAATGGATCCATGCATCCAGACTAAAGACATTTCCGAAGGGAAACTGGAAGAAGGTGAAGGAGAAGACAAAGACCTCTGTTCTGGAGAGTATTCCAGAAAAGGATCAGGAAAATACTCCCTAGTGGACCATAAAAAACAAGAAACTCAGAGTTCCATACCCATAGACACTAATGGTCAAAAAGGAGGGGACACTTCGGCAAAACTTTTTCTTTTTTCCTTAATGATTACATTGTTTATTTTAATGCTCATAATCGTAGGACACTGTTGGTCAGATAATTCTAACAGACCAAAAAGAAGTATGGAAGACAATTTTAGTGGTAAAATGCTGCTGCTTAAATTTAAGTATGCTTATGCTCAAAAATCAGGATATGAAAAATGTTGGATATGTAGTAAACTCCATCCTAGCACTGCTAGGATCCCCCTAATGGCAGTACCTCTAAACTTCACCCCTCTCCTAAACGGCACACCACCTGTCGTCCTTAATAATCCAATGATCGATGGGCTTCAATTCTTGAAGCCATGATCATAAGGAGGGATTGTAAGGTATCAACCAATATGAACTAATATTCATGATTAGAGTTCTCTTTAAATATATGTATTAGTACAGAATATGTTTTTCTGAACTGTAAAACAGAATGTGACTTTTGTGGTCAAACTAATCTTTCTTCTGTGTAACTGACAGCCAAGTATATTTAGACTTTGTGGTTAGGCCTTTTCCGGGAAAAAGTCTATCTTACTTCTGCTTTTTAACTGACAGATTGACCAACTGACATCTGGCGTTTCTTATCTTCCTGTTTCAAATGTCAGAACATGTCTAGTTTGACCACAATTGACGTATGTTAACTGACCGCTTTTGCAGAAGTCAAAAAACCTGTTAGAATTTATTTTTGTCTAAATCATGAGGTTTTTGCTTATTGCTGATAGGTCCATTAGGAGGGAGGCAACTTTTCTCGCTGTGTATAAAAAAAGGGACATGTAACCATTAAACCATATTCCTGCATACCATTCACTGTTTATTGGTGTCTTGAATATCCGGCCGGTCAGAGAGACTTCCACAGATCCCGAGTCCAGCTCGAGCCAAGAAGGTCCAACAGAACCAGAACCTTTCAATAGACATCCCTCAAAATTCCCACTCGACTGCTCACATTAGGAGAGTGGAAATAAGCTGAGGGCGAGTGGAGAAGGGGTGCTGAGAGCAGATGAGCGCTCAGCTCTCCCGCTGCCAAGAATGACAGAGTGAGGCTGCTATCACTCCTATCATTCCAAACAGCACACAGTGCAGGCTACAATGGCTGCTGGAGGGAGGATTTTGCTTCCCCCCTCCCTCCAGCTTCAGGACTGGATATCCTCCACCTACTTCCTCTGGCTGTTTCAGATGCTTGTTGTGTGGGTGGGATGGGGATGTGGCCAGCTTCTGAGATACAGCCCGCCTGCTCGCCTGAACCGCCCACCCGCCTGCCTAAACCTTCCACCCGCCTGCCTAAACATCCCACCCGTCTGGCCACCTGCTTGCCTGAATTCCTGGAAGAGGGATACGTGAGCTTATCAGGAGTGAGTGCTGAGGTAAGCTCAGCTGACTGTACTTTTTTCATTACTCCTGCTCCCTGTCCAGCACCAGAGCACTAGGGGAATGGGATTGGAGCCAGTGGCATCACTAGGGTTAGTGTCACCTGGTGAGGTAAAACATGGTGTCACCCCCCCCACAATATTTTTTTCCCATATAACACTGCATATAATGGCAATAGTAGTGTTGTTAACAACTATGAAGCAACTAGAAAATGTAAACAACAATATGATATGAAAAAAATAGAACCCCCCAGGAAACAACAACCCCCAGGATCAATGCCAGTTTCTGAAATAACAATCCCAGGCATTACTGTCAGTTTCAGCAATAATAATCCCCAGCATTACTGTCAGTTTCAGAAAAAAATAATCCCCAGCATTGGTGCCAGTTTCTGCAAGAATAACTGCCAGCATTGGTGCTAGTTTCTACAATATCAACCACCAGCATTGGTACCAGTTTCTGCAATGATCCCCAGCATGGGTGCAAGTTTCTGCAATGATCCCTAGAAATGGTGCCAGTTTCTGCAATAATAACCCCCAGCATTGGTGTCAGTTTCCGCAATAATAACCGCCAACATTGGTTGTCAGTTTCCGCAATAATAACCGCCAGCATTGGTGTCAGTTTCTGCAATGATCCCCAGCATTGGTGTCAGTTTCTGCAATAATAACCCCCAGCATTGGTGTCAGTTTCCCCAATAATAACCGCCAGCATTGGTTGTCAGTTTTCCCAATAATAACCGCCAGCATTGGTGTCAGTTTCTACAATAATAACCCTCAGTATTGGTGTCAGTTTCCGTAATAATAACCACCAGCATTGGTGCCAGTTTCTGCAATGATCCCCAGCAGTGGTGCCAGTTTCTGCAATAATAACTGCCAGCATTGGTGCCAAATTCTGCAATGATCCCCAGCGTTGGTGCCATTTTCTGCAATAATAACCCCCAGCGTTGGTGCCATTTTCTGCAATAATAACCCCCAGCATTGGTGTCAGTTTCCGTAATAATACCCACCAGCATTGGTGCTAGTTTCTGCAATGATCCCCAGCAGTGGCCGTGCTGCTGACAGTCCACTGGAGAAATGGAAGTGAGCAAAGCAAAACATACTTGTGTGCCGTGCACTGGTAAATGGGAGGTGTCCATATATATACCAAAAGTAAATGGATGGGAGGAAAAATAAATCCTGCTTCCAAGAAAAACATAAAAGACATTTATTGTGTAGCCATGAAATAAGAACACAGTCTTGTAAAAGGACACAGTCTTATGTAGAAAAGCATGTCACTTCCAGCACCTGTGCACTCAAAAATAGCACTAAAAATGAGGGTCTGTAAACACATACCACATATGTCTTCAGAGCCGTTGTACTAACAATCCAATGTTAGTACAACAATCTCCCCTGCTGAGCTATTGTGTTCTGACAAGGGAACGGCGCCCCCCGCCAGAACACTTCGGAGAGCGCTCTCAGCCATTTGGCTGGGAGTGACGATTTGGAGCTGGTTGACTACTGGTTTTCCAACATGCACGTCTGAGAGAAGCTGGCCAAATGATTTGCTTCTGTCCAACCGGCTGACATACACACGGGCCGAATGTTGGCCGTTTTTTAATGAACCGGACAATATTGCCCGACATTTGGCCTGTGTGTACTAGGCTTTACTACAGAGGCTCAGACTGGAGCTGTGTTGGAGGGAAAAAAATTGTGGTGTGTACTAGGCTTAAGTATTTGTGAACAGCACTTGGTGTGAGGATTGATGGGTCTGTGGACCTATAAGCCGGTCCCTTCTTCTCCCCATGTGATCTATAGTGCTTATTTATTTCCCTTGCTCCCTCACCTTTTTCGGATTTGATAAGGTGAGGAGCTTTGAAACGCGTCATCCCATTGGTGAAAGAGTGCCCCTGGGTCCACTCCCACAACCCACTGCGGGTTGGCGGTGACGTAATCACCCCCGTTCCGCAGCGCTGCCGATGACATCACTTCCAGGTCCTGTGGATTACACAACGTGGCCATCTTCTTGGTGGGTCCTTGCTTGTTTACAAATTGGATTAGAGCCAGACATCTCCGCAGGACTCCAGTGCCCGCAACCCGGTGTGTTTACTTTGGACTTTCCCGGCTGGTATGTGTTTACAGTAGGGCTGCAACTAACGATTATTTTCATAATCGATTAGTTGGCCGATTAATCGGTTAATAACCATAAAGGGGAAAAAAAGGGAATTTTTCTGCGATTTGCATTTTTACATTTTTTTTGGCCAATTTGTTGTTGGGGCAGATTAAAAAAACACAAATTGACGCAAAAATGCATTACATACTTTTCTGCAGCTTCTCCATTGAAGTATATTGAAAAAAAAAAAATAGCACCATTTTGCGTTAAAAAAATCCAAATACGCAGCAGCTGAAAAAAATCATGGATGTGAACGTATCCCATAGGAAACCGTGTAAATGAACTGTAGTGTGTTTCTGCAAAAAGCACAGAGGTGTGACCCAGGGCTGAGATGTTTAGTAACATAATGGGGTTAAAAAAACAAAAATTTGTACAAAAAGAGCAAATAATCGCTACTGTAAGGGGTTAATTTTTTACTGTGGGACAGTGAAAGTAATATTTACAGTAGCGATTTGCTCTTTTTGTACTATAAAGGGCTAATTTTTGTTTTTTTAACCCCATTATGTTAGTGGGCCGATTAATCGATTATGAAAATGGTAATCAATTAATTTCATAATCGATTAGCTGTCGATTAATCAATTAGTTGTTTCAGCCCTAGTTTACAGACCCTCGTTTTTACCACAAGTAAAAAAAGGACTGCACCCTTTTACAAAGACTGCATTCTTATCTCATTGCTACACAAAAAAATTATTTTATAGATTTCTTGGAAGCAAGATTTTTTATCCTCCCATCCATTTACTTTTGGTATATTCCTGGACAACCTCGTTTACCAGTGTGCAGCACATATGTTTGTTTTGCTTTTGTACTGATGGGGCTACACTGATCATCAGTGTAAATTATGTGCTGACGGGCTTGCCAGTTAACGGCTCTCCTTTCCTCACACAGACACAGTGTGGGAGGAGAGGAATGCTGATAACTGGCAAGTCTGTTTACATGTGATCAGCTGTGATTGGACACAGCTGATCACATGGTAAAGGGCCCCTGTGTTTGGCTCTTTACCCCGATCTGTGACCAGCTGTGTCCGAAAGACACAGCGGTTACAGAGCGCGTCAGTTGTGTGCAGCAGGAGATTCTCAGGGGGCGGGGTTCTAGGAGGATGTCTATAGATGCCCTCCCAGAACTGGAAGACCACGCTGTAGCAGTATTTTAGCTATAGAACTGGTTAAAGGGACAGAAAATCCATGAGATAGTAGAGTAATATGTAGTAATGTAGCTTTTAAGAATAGGTCTCCTGTTTCTTTTTATAACTTTCAGCCAAAATATAAAAAACAAAAAAAACAAAAGAACTTTGTTGCAGATGATGTACTTACTCTTTGCTAGACTCTTGTGGGATGAAAACAACACACTCTTTTTTCTTAATATTTTTTGAAACCCAGGAATTAAGTTCACCAGCCTGTCAATGAATAATAGTAAATTTGAAAGCGACAAAAAAACATTCTGATTATCAGAAAAGGAAAAAAAGGCTTCACAGAAATGTAGCGCAGACCTTTTACTTGGTCCCGCTGTTTAAAAGATAAGTAAAGGAATTAATTTTTTTTGCAAGTTTATACTTACCTCGGTGGATGCAGCATCTGTCCCCCAGTGCCTCTGCACTGGGAACCGAGCGGTCGAACACTGCCGATGGCTCAGTTCTCACAGCTCCCCAAGCATAG
Source organism: Rana muscosa (assembly GCA_029206835.1). NCBI lineage: Eukaryota > Metazoa > Chordata > Amphibia > Anura > Ranidae > Rana > Rana muscosa. The sequence continues at coordinate 1,092,579,782 of CM055117.1, forward strand.
AGCTGCTGACTGTCAATCAGCAGCTCTCTGCTTTGCTCCTCCTTGCTCATTGGAGGGATGAGCTGTGGAGGGGCGGGGAGCGGCCGTCTCAGAGCCCCTTCGTCAGGCATGTGATAAAGTGCAACAGTGTCAGAGCAGAATATAAAGACATTATCCACCAATCAGAACATGCAAAAAAAATTAAAAAATAGAAGAGAATGGTACCGCCCCCACCCTGTGATGTCAATCTGATGTCAGAATCCCGCCAGAAACGTCAAATACATAACAGGCAGCAAGATAATTTAAAGTAGCCTGCAATATTGCGGGATACTACCCGCATGTGAAGCATCAGTTTAAATGTAATGGATCAGGCACATCAGCCAGATGCGCCCGATCACACACAAGAAGCCACTAGGACCCAGCGGTTCATTGTGTAGCGGCCTCACCCCATCTCCTTTTTCTAGGGGTATGTCACACGACAGGGTGAGATGCGCTACGACCCATGTCCTCCCCATAGCTGTGGGTGAGGTGAAGGCCAGTATCAGTATCTTCCTCGGGCCAATGTGCTTTAGTTATGAAACTCAGTCCTGCTATGCTTGCACCCTCCTTTGCTCCCATTAACCAGAGTCCACACACCGATCACGGTCCAACTTTTGCTTTATTGTAAGCTCCACAATAAACAATGCTTCTGTAGCCAACTGGTTGGAACGTTTTAACAGCCTGATACGGTGGGATGAGCAGGTCGAGGCACTATCCTAATTTCAAATCTAAAACCACTGTGGTTTCACCAGCGGTTATCGTAGCACAGAACATAGAACTTGTGAGTCTCTACCAGCAACTCAAGAGAACGTATTTAGGAGTACCTTCGCTGTGCTGTGGCCCCTATCAGGGGAAGATGTCCCTCTAAGGGAGTTACCAGAGGCCCATCCATCACTGGTTTGATGCTGCTCCGGGTCTCCGGACGGGTGACCTCCCCGGCCTCCTCACCTCAGATGCGGGTCCCATCCACCTCGGGGACCCTCGGATCACTTCGCCCTTGCGGGACTCAGTCAAAGTTACTGGGCCCCAGGCCTACGATCTAGTACCTCACCCCAGGCTGAAGGTGCCTGGGATGGACTCCAACTCCATTCCGGTCAGGCCTAGGGCGCCTAGGCCGGAACTCCGAACCGCCCGCACCCAGGCCTAAGGTACCTGGGTGCGTGAAGAGAAGATCCTCGAAGACCTCGTGGCGAGGGCGTCTCCCCCTTTTATCTCCTCCCATCGACACCACAGTGGGTTCCCCGCCCCAGCCGTACCATCTCCGGCAAGGGACAAAAAGGGTAGCACTGTGGCAGTGATTCTACCTTGAACCTGTAGGTACACCGCCACCCATAGGCCAAGGAGAATAATACACCACCCAATCCTCCACGAATACAAAGGGGTCCAAAACCTCTCACAATTACACACCTGGGTCATACTACCACCCAGGTGTACCCCAACTAAATTTAAAGACCCCGCTACAATTGTATAAGAGCTCTGGCCGCCAATCACGGCGTGCCACTTATGCGGCGCTCTTAGCGACAGAGAGACGGGAGGACGCCTATATGCTGGGCCGCCGTTGCCACGGAAACTTGTGACGTATGGCCGGCATCGCATTAGGTAACAAACAGTGTGGAAGATAGTGCAAGCGTGAAGGAGCCAGGATTAGAAAAGTGAGAGAAACGGGGAAGAGTGATACAAAAGCGGGATAAAGATATGAAAATAGAAAAGGAAAGAGGAAGGGGAAATAGGGGGGAAACAAAAGAGAGAAAAAATAGAAAGAGAAACGCATCAATAGAGAGAAAAGGAAAGAAAAACAGAACAAAAAGGAAAAGGAAAAATGTATAAAGCACAACCGACAGGAAGCCATTGATTATTGCAGGCTACTTTAACCACTTGTCCCCCGCCCACTGTCAATTGACGGCGGGCGGAGGACACTCTCGTTCTGGGAGGACGTCATATGACGTCCTCCCTTTAAAACGAGCTAGGAGGCGCGCGCTTGAAGCCAGCGGCGCGCGCGCGCGCCCGCCGCGTTCACGAGGCCCCGGTGCGCGTGCCCGGCGGCCACGATTGCCGCCGGGCACCCGCGATTGCCCGGGAAACGAGCAGGAAAGTGGGTCTCTGTGTGTAAACACAGAGATCCACGTCCTGTGAGGGAGAGGAGGCTGATGGTGTGTCCCTTGTACATAGGGACAACCATCGGTCACCTCCCCCAGTCAGTCACCTCCCCCCACAGTAAGAACACATTGAGGGAACATATTTAACCCCTTCCCGCCCCCTAGTGGTTAACCCCTTCCCTGCCAATCACATTTATACAGTAATCAATGCATTTTTATAGCAGGGATCGCTGTATAAACGTGAATGGTCCCAAAAATGTGTCAAAAGTGTCCGATGTGTCCGCCGCAATATCGCAGTCACAATAAAAAATCGCAGATCGCCGCCATTACTAATAAAAAAATAAAAAAATAGAAATGCTATAAATCTATCCCCTATTTTGTACACGCTATAACTTTTGCGCAAACCAATCAATACGCGCTTATTGCGATTTTTTTTTTTACCAAAAATATGTAGAAGAATACGTATCAGCCTAAACTGAGGAAAATTTTCTAAAAAAAAAAAAATGGGTATTTATTATAGCAAAAATTAAAAGATAGTGTTTTTTTCCCAAACTGGACGCTCTTCTTTTGTTTATAGCGCAAAAAATAAAAACCGCAGAGGTGATCAAATACCACCAAAAGAAAGCTCTATTTGTGGGAAAAAAAGGACACAAATTTCGTTTGGGAGCCACGTCGCACGACCGCGCAATTGTCATTCAAATTGTGACAGCGCTGAAAGCTGAAAAATGGCTTGGGCAGGAAGGGGGTTTTCGTGCACAGTAGGGAGGTGGTTAAGTTATCTTGCTGCCTGTTATATTTTTGAAGTTTCTGGCGTGTTTCTGGCATCAGATTGACGTCACAGGGTGGGGGCGGTACCATTCTCTTCTATTTTTTCAATTTTTGCATGTTCTGATTGGTGGACAATGTATTTATATTCTGCTCTGACACTGTTGCACTTTATCACATGCCTGATGAAGGGGCCCTGCGCGGCTCCGAAACATTGCACCTATTTCTGTGATGTGATCTTTCTCAATAAAAGAAACCTTTGGTTCTTTGGTTCTTTGGATCCATGGTGTGCTGGCGAATATGTTCACTTGCTTGATGTTTCCAGGACCCAACTGGTAATCGCTACAGCACCCACTATTTTAAGAGCCATACTTTCCAGTGTGTGATCAGAATATTTACAAGACCCTGACAGATCCAGACTTCCATTGTCAGGATAACCTGGACTGATTTCTGTGATGTCAGCAGAGAGTGGACTTCAGACTGCTCTCTGCTGAAAACGGATCACAGGAGTGCACTCCTGTGATCCATAGGAGAAGCCGAGCCAAAACGATCTCTGGCTGGACTTCTCCTTTAGCCCTGGTTCACACTGGTGCGATTTGACATGCGATTTGACATATCAAATCGGCAAAATTTGCCGCAAATGGCGGGCAATGGCACCGTCCTAATCGGTGCGACGCCGCATCTGCGGCGCTGCACCGATTACAAAAAGTAGTTTCTGTACTACTTTTTGCGATTTCAGCCGCGATTTACATTGACATCTGTGTCAGATGTCTCTGTAATCGAGCTGAAATCGGGACTGACAGGCAGGAGTGAAATCGTGCGAGTTCAGCTGAACTCGCACGGCTTCACTCCCGCAGCCCCAGTGTGAACCTGGGCTTAAACCAGGTTCTGATCCCAATTTAGTGCAGAGCAGTCATTTACCGGGTATTTTTAGCCAGGTGCACAAAGTTTCACTCAGTCTTTCACACGATGAGCAGGCAGATAGTGTCACTTTATGTTTTTCTTTTTTTTTGGAAGAACTGGAATAGGGATTAGGGCGGGCCTTGGGATACCCAGAGCAATCAAACCTGATCAAGGACACTATCTAGCAAAGAGTTGCATTATAGTTAGATAGAATAGTCTTCTATGTAGACATAGGCGTGCGCAGCCTATTACATTAGGGTGTGCACCCCAAAGCTCAAACACACATGTATGTGTATATATATATTGTGACAGCAGGAAGGTAAAGTCACCTGGTTGCATCCAGGGGGGTAGATATATTTCTCCCAGATTCAGGCTTTATGCCGACTTATACAACTAGGGAGAGAGTTGATGAAGCCCAGCTGAGGCTAGTGGGCTCATGGATGAGTCATACCTCTAGGGAGAGGGCTGGGCGTCGTGCAGGCAGGGAGTTGATGAGACCAGCTGAAGCTTGTCAGCTCGTTTAAGGCCTCTATAAAAACTCCCAGCTTCATTAGGTGTTTGCTCATGCCTGGACCCAGACCTGTGTGGACTGTCTAGGGAGAGTGAACCCCTGTGCGGTGAGACAAAGCCTGTGTGGCTATTTGTTTGGACATTGACTAAACCAGGGACTTAGGGACTAGGACAGCACCAGGCTGATCCCAGTTGTTAGTTAGGAAACCTGCATGTTTAGTCAGAGGTCAAGCTGACCAGGATTTATTTTGTTTATGTTTCTTTTTGGCTTTGTTGTGTTTTTGTCACTGTACATAGAGAAATAAACCGCACCTTTTGATTTTGAAAACCACAACCTCCGTCTGCTGGCCCTGTTTTGTGTGGGGAGCCCAACCAGGGGGTCACACACACCCGCTACCGAGTTAACCCCCTCACAGTTGGTGGAGAACCAGTGGCAGTTTTTTTTAAGCCAGCATGGAGGAGATACTGAAACAGCTGGCTCTAGCAAATGCCAATCAACAGCAGACAAATGCAGGTTTGCAAAGGAGCCTTGCAGCCCAGCAGCAAGCTCATCAACAGAGCCTTGCAGCCCAGCAGCAAGCTCACCAACAGAGTCTGGAAGCTCAGCAACAAGCCCAGCAGCAATCTGAGGCCCGCTTCATAGACCTGTTACAGAAGCAAGAGCAGAGACTACAACAAATGGAAGCAGTAGTGCAGCAACGTCCGCAGACCAGTGAGGAAAGCCGTCCCACTAATACCGCGTCCTTTGGGGTGAGTCGTTTATTGACAAAAATGACTGGAGAGGATGATCCAGAGGTATTTTTGACCACATTTGAAAGGACTGCTGAAAGAGAAAAGTGGCCTGAGGAGCAGTGGGCTGGACTGGTGGCTCCTCTGTTAACTGGTGAATCGCAGAAGGCTTACTATGACCTAGAGCCTGACCAAGCAAAAGACTATGTGATGCTAAAAGCTGAAATATTGGCAAGGCTGGGTGTCACCCTGGCTGTCCGGGCTCAGCGTGTGCATAACTGGACTTTCCAGCTTGGAAAACCCCCCAGGTCTCAAATGTATGATCTCATTCACCTGAGCAGGAAGTGGCTACAGCCAGAGACTTTGTCCGCACCAGAGATTGTGGAACGTGTTGTAATGGATCGGTTTTTGAGAGCTCTTCCTACTGCCATCCAAAAGTGGGTAAGCCATGGAGACCCAGAGACGGCCGGTGGTCTTGTGGATCGTGTAGAGAAATACTTGGCTACAGAGAACCTGACGGCCTCTTCCAGAGACTCTCGGACTTTCCACCCTAAGACCAGACCATCCCCAGGGGCGGATAAGAGGATTCCAAGGGGTGAGGGTGGAGAGAGTGAGAGGGTGGGAGCTCTACCCAAAGTTTGGCGAGAACAGCCTGGGAAGTCAGGGGCTCAAGAGGCAGCCAAAAGGATTGTTTGCTACCGCTGCCGGCAAGCGGGACATATTGCAGCAAATTGCCCGGTTGTGGAGGAACCCATGCAATGTGACTTTCTGACGGACCGACGTCAGTCGCTGTGTGCGACAGTCGCATGCACTGTCATTCGGGGAACTGAGAAACATTTATGCAAAATGTGTATTAATGGTAGAAATGTTGTGGTATTATTGGATTCAGGTAGCCTTGTGACCCTGATAAAGGCTGAATTAGTTAAAACAGAGGTCTCTGGGAATAGCAAGGTAGCTGTTATTTGTGTGCATGGGGACACCTGAGAGTATCCAGTGACTACAGTGTGTTTCGAGACCCCCAAAGGTACCCTCTCTCATCCAGTGGGGTTAGTATCTCAATTACCGCATGATGCCATTGTGGGAAGGGATTTTCCGAAGTTCTGGGAACTGTGGGATGATCCTGAGCCCCCCACTGGTGCCCCTATGTACCAGGAATGTGATAGCCAGAACTCCTCTGAGAGTGGTGAGGACTCTCCAGAATTTCCCTTGTCAGTATTGGCAGGGGAGACTCAAGAAACTGGAGAGGAGCCCACCTCCTCATACGAAAACCTACCGTCTGTGGAGTTTTCTGATCTGGAGGTTCACAGGGAAAATTTTGCCACAGAACAGTTAAAAGACCCCGCCCTAATAAAGGCACGGGAAAACGTAGTGGAAATAGATGGCGAGTTAGTGAACCCAGATAATACCTGCACTTACCCATACTTCAGCGTAGAGAAGGACCTACTGTATCGGGTGGCAAAAAGGGCAGAAGAAACCGTTGAGCAGCTTGTGGTGCCCAAACCTTACAGGAAGTTGGTGTTGGAGTTGGCCCATGGGCACATTCTTGGAGGTCATCTGGGGACAGAGAAAACCCGAGAGAGGGTATTACAGAGATTCTATTGGCCTGGGGTGATGAAGTACATAGAAAATTATTGTTCCTCCTGCCCTGTGTGTCAGAGGTCGGCCCCGATGCCACATTTCCGTAGCCCGCTGGTCCCTCTACCCATCATTGAGGTCCCGTTTGAGAGAATCGCAATGGATTTGGTAGGTCCTATAATCAAGTCCGCTAGGGGGCACCAGTACATATTGGTTATAATGGACTATGCCACCCGTTATCCAGAAGCGATCCCTCTAAGAAATACCTCGGCCAAAACCATAGCCAAAGAGCTATCTCTTGTTTTTAGCCGGGTGGGTATTTGTAAAGAACTGCTTACGGACCAAGGTACACCCTTTATGTCCCGGGTTATGAAAGAGCTGTGTAAATTGTTCAAAGTGACGCAATTGCGTACATCTGTGTATCACCCCCAAACCGATGGGCTGGTTGAAAGATTCAACAAAACCCTAAAACAAATGTTGAAGAAAGTGGTGGATAGAGATGGAAAGGATTGGGACTGTCTACTTCCTTATTTGATGTTTGCTATTAGGGAGGTGCCCCAATCCTCTACGGGATTCTCCCCCTTTGAGTTACTGTATGGGAGACACCCAAGAGGGCTGTTGGATATTGCCAAGGAAACTTGGGAAAGTGAGAGTTCTCCCCACAGGAGTGTGATTGAGCATGTCGCCCTGATGCAAGATCGAATTGCACAGGTAATGCCCATCGTGAAGGAACATTTGGCCCAAGCGCAGTTGGCACAGCAGAGAGTGTACAACCGTGGAGCCAAGACCCGTACTTTTTCCCCGGGGGATAGGATATTGGTACTTGTCCCTACGGTTGAAAGTAAATTCCTTGCCAAATGGCAAGGCCCCTACGAGATAATGGAAAAAGTGAGCGAAGTGAATTACAAGGTCAGACAACCAGGAAGGCGAAAGCCCGAACAGATATATCACGTTAATCTGTTGAAAGCCTGGAGGGATAGAGGGTCCCTAGTCGCAGAAACTTGGTCACCAGCTCAAACTGGTTGCGTGATTCCGGAGGTTGGAATAGCAGCCACCTTGTCACAACCCCAACAACAGGAGGTTAAGGAGTTTGTGCTTCGCAACAAGGAGGTGTTCTCTGAGCTGCCGGGACAAACATCTGGGGTAGAGCATGATATTATTACCCCGCCCGGTGAAAGGGTGAAGTTAAAACCCTATCGGATCCCAGAGGCCCGACGGGAGGCAATACGGGAGGAAGTACAGAAAATGCTGAACTTAGGGGTGATAGAGGAGTCCCAAAGTGATTGGTCTAGTCCCATTGTGTTGGTGCCTAAACCGGATGGGAGCTGGCGATTTTGTAACGATTTTCGTCAGTTGAACAAAGTTACAAAATTTGACACCTACCCCATGCCACGTATAGATGAGTTGATCGACCGGCTGGGAACAGCCCGATACATGACGACTCTTGACCTCACAAAAGGGTATTGGCAAATTCCCCTGGCCAAGTCGGCCAAAGAGAAAACCGCATTTGTAACCCCAGACGGGGCGTTCCAATATAAGAGAATGCCGTTCGGGTTACAGAATGCGCCGGCCACATTCCAGCGGAAAATGGACCAGATACTGAGGCCCCATCGGAAGTATGCTGCGGCTTACCTGGATGACGTAATTGTCCATAGCACAGATTGGGCCTCACATCTGCCAAAAGTGCAAGCAGTCCTAGACTCTATCCGGGAAGCGGGGTTTACGGCTAACCCCAAGAAGTGTACCATTGGGCAGGAGGAGGCCAAATATCTTGGGTACACGATTGGCAGGGGAGTGATAAAACCCCAACTCAACAAAGTCGAGGCCATCCAGAGTTGGCCACGTCCCAACAGCAAGAAGCAGGTACGGGCCTTTCTGGGAATCGCGGGTTATTATCGGCGCTTCATTCCCCACTTTGCTTCTAAGGCTGTGCCCCTAACCAACCTGACGAAAGGGAAAGGGTCGGTCATGATTAAATGGACCCCCGAGGCTGAGGCAGCATTCCAATTCTTGAAACAAGCCTTATGTAGCCAGCCAGTGTTGTACTCACCCGACTTCTCTAAAGACTTTGTCGTACAAAGTGATGCATCAGATGTGGGGTTAGGAGCAGTATTGTCCCAGGTCTGGAACGGGGAAGAGCACCCAGTCATTTACCTCAGCAGGAAGTTGAAGTCCCATGAGGTAAATTACGCCACGGTTGAAAAGGAGTGTTTAGCGGTGAAGTGGGCTCTAGATTCCCTTCGGTACTATCTGCTAGGTAGGCACTTTGACATGGTTACGGATCACGCTCCGTTAAGTGGATGGCTCAAAACAAGGAGACAAATAGAAGAGTGAATAGGTGGTTCCTGGCCCTACAGGAATTCAACTTCACAGTAAAGCATCGCCCTGGCGTTCAAATGGGGAATGTGGATGCTTTGTCTCGAGTACATGAATGCCTGATTGCTGGTGTTCCAACCCCAAGGTTAAAACAAGAGGGGGGGGTATGTGACAGCAGGAAGGTAAAGTCACCTGGTTGCATCCAGGGGGGTAGATATATTTCTCCCAGATTCAGGCTTTATGCCGACTTATACAACTAGGGAGGGAGTTGATGAAGCCCAGCTGAGGCTAGTGGGCTCATGGATGAGTCATACCTCTAGGGAGAGGGCTGGGCGTCGTGCAGGCAGGGAGTTGATGAGACCAGCTGAAGCTTGTCAGCTCGTTTAAGGCCTCTATAAAAACTCCCAGCTTCATTAGGTGTTTGCTCATGCCTGGACCCAGACCTGTGTGGACTGTCTAGGGAGAGTGAACCCCTGTGCGGTGAGACAAAGCCTGTGTGGCTATTTGTTTGGACATTGACTAAACCAGGGACTTAGGGACTAGGACAGCACCAGGCTGATCCCAGTTGTTAGTTAGGAAACCTGCATGTTTAGTCAGAGGTCAAGCTGACCAGGATTTATTTTGTTTATGTTTCTTTTTGGCTTTGTTGTGTTTTTGTCACTGTACATAGAGAAATAAACCGCACCTTTTGATTTTGAAAACCACAACCTCCGTCTGCTGGCCCTGTTTTGTGTGGGGAGCCCAACCAGGGGGTCACACACACCCGCTACCGAGTTAACCCCCTCACAATATATATATATATATATATATATATATACACACACACACACACACATACACACACAAACACACGTGCGCTTTTAGAAATAAATTGGTACATGTGCACAGGTTTTTTTGTTCAGTTTGCTAGCTGACAGTTTCTTCCATCTATACAAGCGATGTGGATGCAAGGATCCCCCTTGCAGGGACATTGTCAGGGCCGGACTGGGAATAAAATCCAGCCCTGGAAAAAAATTCATACCAGCCCCACAGCATTATTATACCAGCGTAACAGCATAACGTTATTATCTTCTTGTTCATGAAAGGGAAAACCATACATTTTAAAGCACATTTGAAGAGTGTATTATATATAGATAAGACAGCTATGAAAGCACATAGGGCTTATATATATATATATTAGACATGTGCATTCATTTTCGTCCGAATGCATTTTCGTCCGAATTTCAGCTATTTTCGTTATCGTTTTAACAAACGAAAACGAAAGCACAGAATCCGAAAACCGAAAGATCCGACATAAACAAATGCTTTATTTTCGTTTTCGTTGCTACAACAGTTCGATATAGATAGATTCGACGTGACGCTGACAATAACAATCTGTGTCTATCGAACCTGTGGTCGAATGTGCCTAACCTTAACTCTATTAGTCCAAGATTATTCTACATAGGAGAGAAAAGATTCGACATTATAGAGAGAAAAGATTCGACATAGGAGAGAAAGATTCGACATAGGAGAGGAAAGATTCGACATAGGAGAGGAAAGATTCGACATAGGAGAGGAAAGATTCGACATAGGAGAGGAAAGATTCGACATAGGAGAGGAAAGATTCGACATAGGAGAGAAAAGATTTGACATAGGAGAGGAAAGATTCGACATAGGAGAGGAAAGATTCGACATAGGAGAGAAAAGATTCGACATAGGAGAGAAAAGATTTGACATTATAGAGAGAAAAGATTTGACATTACAGAGAGAAAAGATTCGACATAGGAGAGAAAAGATTCGACATTATAGAGAGAAAAGATTCGACATAGGAGAGAAAAGATTTGACATTATAGAGAGAAAAGATTCGACATAGAGAGAAAAGATCACTGCTTGTGGGCGGAACATTCGACCGGAAATGTATGATTGCAGAGTCGTACAGTTTCGCTGCTCCGTCGAATCGTCTTTGAACATTCGACAGACACCATAAGCCTTCAATGACAGATTCGACCTTAATTAATTCAGATTTTCGGACGAATGCAATTTTTAACGGAAAACAAAATAAATAAAAACGAATTTCGGGAGTAACTAAATAAATTTATTTTTTGGACGAAAACGAAATTCCGAAACGAAATATTTCAGTGTGCACATGTCTAATATATATATATATATATATATATATATATATATATATATACACATATATAAACGCAAATTCCAGTTAAACGTGGTAAAAGTGGTCAATCATCAAGGGGGACCCCAGAAACTCAGAACGTGGGGGGGGGGGCACCTTCCGCAGATAGAATACACTAAGGTAAGGGGGGAAACCTTTATATCAGTGCCCCCTTACATTATCGTATTCACTCCCCCCTTACATCAGTGACCCCCCTCAGACTGGCCTAGCGGTGCTGTCACTGACCTCCTCTCAGGTGCACCGTGCAGGGCTCAGTCAGTCGGCTCCAGCTTGGTGGCTCTAGTTTTATCCTATATAGTCTCCTCTCCACAGTCCACACACATCTGACTTCTCCCATGACCCTCATCCCAGCGGTGCTCCCACTCTTGACTCCTCTCCAGACTCCCTCAGAAGCTGCAGACATGATACAAGAGCTCAATGCAGCCTCAACAGTGCCCATCAAATGCAGACTCATCAGTGTCAATTAAATGCAGCCTCACTGTGCCCATCAATGCAGCCTCACTGTGCCCACCATTGCAGCCTCACTGTGCCCTCCATTGCAGCCTCACTGTGCACATCAAATGCAGCCTCACTGTGCTCATCAAATGCAGCCTCACTGTGCTCATCAAATGCAGCCTCACTGTGCCCATAAATTCAGCCTCCTTGTGCCCATAAATGCAGCCTCACTGTGCTCATCAAATGCAGCTTTACTCTGCTCATGAATGCAGCCTCACTGTGCCCACCATTGCAGCCTCACTGTGCCCATCATTGCAGCCTCACTGTGCCCATCAATGTAGCATCACTGTGCCCATCAAATGCAGCTTTACTGTGCCCGTGAATGCAGTCTCACTGTGCCCTTAAATGCAGCCTCTCCTATGCCCCGTGTCCCAGTCTGCAGTTCCTGTCTGTGGGAAGGTGTGTTGTTGATGCTCGGTATGGTACCTTCCATGCCAGCAGGATATCCATGATCGCCATCAGCAGGCAGGGTCTGTTCTCGTTTTGGATGGGGACAGTGCTCCTTCCAGAGGATCGGTTTGCTGTGAGATGGAGTGGTCCCTGGCGACCTGCACCTTCAGCCGTCCTCATTCTCCGGCCCCAGCCAGCCTGTCCTTTGGTCCTGGGGAAGTGAGAGCACTGGGTGGGAGCTGGAGAGAAGGGGAAGCAGAGAGCACTGGCGGGGTTGGAGAGCACATGGGTGGGGGCAAAGAGCAGGGGGGAGTGGAGATCACAGGGGTGGGGAGCAGAGAGCGCTGGGGGGGGCTTGAGAGCACTGGCACTGGGGGGAGCCAAAAAGAACAGGGGTGGAGAGACCAGGAAGCTGAGAGGGGGGGCTGGAGAGCACTGAGGGGGCTAAGAGTGTGAGAGGTAAAGAGCACTGGGGAGGATCTTGAGAGCACTGGGGGGCAGAAAGAACAGGCGTGTAGAGCACGGGGGCTGGAGAGCACTGGGGGGTACAAAGAGCAGGGGGGAGTGGAGAGCACTGGGGGGTGGAGAGCAATGGAGGGAGCTTGAGAGCACCAGTGGGGGCCAGAAAAAACAGGGGTGGAAAGTACGGGGGGGCTGGAGAGCACTATGGGGGTGGAGAGCACTGGCGAGGGCAAAAATAACAGGGGTGGGGAGCACGGGGGGCTGGAGAGCACTGGGGTGGGGGCAGGAGAGTGATGGGGAGAGCTGGAGAGCACTGGGGGGGGAAGAACATGGGTGGAGAGCACTGGGGGGGAAAGAACAGGGGTGGAGAGCACTGGGGGGGGGAGAAAAAAGAACAGGGGTGGAGAGCACTGGGGGGAAACAGGGGTGGGGAGCACGGGGGGGGCTGGAGAGCACTGTGGGGGGGAAGCACTGGGGTGGGGGCTGGGGAGTGATGGGGAGACCTGGAGAGCACAGGGGGGGAGAAAGAACAGGGGTGGGAGCACGGGGGGGCTGGAGAGCACTGTGGGGGGCGGAGAGCACTGGGGTGGGGGCTGGGGAGTGATGGGAGAGCTGGAGAGCACTCGGGGGGAGAAAGAACAGGGGTAGAGAGCACTGGGGGAGTGGAGAGCACTGGGGGGGGGGAGTGGAGAGCACTGGGGGGGGAGAACAGGGGTGGAGGGCACTGGGGGAGTGGAGAGCACAGGGGGGGAGAACAGGGGTGGAGGGCACTGGGGGAGTGAAGAGCACTGGGGGGGGAGAACAGGGGTGGAGGGCACTGGGGGAGTGAAGAGCACTGGGGGGGGAGAACAGGGGTGGAGGGCCCTGGGGGAGTGGAGAGCACAGGGGGGGAGAACAGGGGTGGAGGGCCCTGGGGGAGTGGAGAGCACAGGGGGGGAGAACAGGGGTGGAGTCACTGGGGGAGTGGAGAGCACTGGGGGGGGACAGGGGTGGAGAGCACTGGGATGGTGACTGGAGAGTGATGGGAAGAGCTGGAGAGCAGGAGGGGCAGAAAGAACAGAGGTGGAGAGAACTGTGGGGGGGCTGGAGAGTGTGGTGGGGAAGGAGAGCACTGGGGGGAGGAGCCACAAGGATAACTGGGAGGGGCCAGTAAAAGAAGTTGGTTAGGAGGATCGGCAGGGGGGCGCATATAGAGGAAATTAGCTTTCTATATTCCTCCATACAGCCGCGAAATGCTTGATTCTCCTCTTCCCCCTCCTGCAAGCATTAAGCGGCTGTATGGAGTAATATAGAAAGCTAATTTCCTCTATATGCGCCCCCCTGCCGATCCTCCAAACCTAGCACACAGGGCGGGCTGTACGGCGGGCATCTCCTCCTGTTTATCACGGAGCTGACCTGGCTGGGTCTGTGTTCGGCGGTGACGCTGTAACACGGTCCCGCCCCCCTAGACCGGCTCCTGTGATAGGCTGAACACTGACTCTATCTACTATCACATGAGCCGGTCTAGGGGGGGGCGGGGCCGCGTTATAGCGCCACCGCCGCTGAACACAGACCGAGCCAGGCAGCTCCGTGATACACAGAAGCAGGAGAGAGGGGACAGGGAGCACTGCAGCCGCAACTGAAACCGGCCCCAGGACAGGCAGCCTACTGGGAAATCTCCCGGTCTCCCGGTAGGCCAGTCCGGCCCTGGATATTGTATTCTGACAGCGGGGATTCTCCACCATCAGTATACACTGATTAGTGCTGCAGCCGATGTGTTGCAAGCTGCTAATTGAAAAAGGCTTCAGGCTGGGTTCACATTTATGCGAATTGGATGCAGGTTTCCCCAAAATTAAATTTGCATGGTAGGAGATTATGACCAGCTCTCTATGGAGCCGGTTCACATATCTCTGCTGCGGCTCCGGTGCAAATTGCACAGGGGTCCTGTGCATCTTTTGGTCCGTTTCAGGTCCGAATTCAGCCCAAGAATTTGGGCTGAAATCGGAACTGGAATGGTGAATGGAGATGCACAGGCCCCCTGCTGTGAGCCGCATGCGGCAATGGTGTGAACCCAGCCTTAAGCAGTCCTGTTTAAGAGAAGCTGTTCTAATGATTGGCTTCTGTCTTACAGGGATACATTGAAATTTAGCCAGTTCCTGCTGAACTGGATAAATCTCACTCGGTGTGTACCCAGCTTTACTTTCTCCAGCAGACGTCCGCTGCTGTGACTTATCCCCTTCAGCTCCAATGTAAATTACTGGTTTTGGTCACACTCCAGCCTCCCCATCATACCATACAGGGTTAATGTCCCTGTATGGTATGAGATGATGTCAAGGCTTTGGTTGAAGGAAGAAAGCTTGGAATCAGGTAAGACCACTTTCACACTGAGACGCTTTACAGGCGTTTTAGCGCTAAAAATAGCGCCTATAAAGTGCCTCTCCTGTCACTCCAGTGTGAAGCCCTAATGCTTTCCCACTGGAGTGGTGCACTTGCAGGACGTTAGAAAAAGTCCTGCAAGCAGCATGTTTGGGGTGATTTAGAAGCGGTGAATACACCGCTCCCGAAATGCCCCAGCCATTGAAATCAATAGTCAACGCTGCTGAAGCGCCTGCAAATCGATTTGGCAGCAGCACTTTTAACCCTTTTTTGGCCGCTGGTTAAAATCGCCCCGCTATCGGCTAAAAAAACACAGCTAAAAACAGCGGCGCTTTACGCGACCAGCGCCTTAGAGTGAAAGTACCCTAAGGCCCCTTTCACACTGGGGCGGGCAGGAGCGGTGGCGGTATAGCAGCGCGATTTGCAGCGCTGCTATACCGTCGTTCTTACCGTGGTATGCGGTCGCTAGGGGGGTGAATTTAACCCCCGCTAGCGGCCGAAAAAGGGTTAATACCGCCCGCAAACCACGGCTATTGCCGCGGTTTGCGGGCGGTATTACCGCGGTGTCCCATTGATTTCAATGGGCACCCGCGGTAAAGGAGCGGTGAACACACCGCTCCTTTACCGCTGTAAAGAAGCGGCTAGCAGGACTTTTGGAGCGGTCCTGCTAGCGCTCTGCTTCAGTGTGAAAGCCTTCGGGCTTTCACATTGAAGGCTACAGGGCAGGAATTTTTCATGCGGTATAATAGCGCTATTATTAGCGCTAAACCGCATGAAAAACGCCCCAGTGTGAAAGGGGCCTAAGTGAAAAAGGATATCCCCTCCTCCCCCCCACACTGCATGGATGAACATTCACTTTCCTGAAGTTGGTCTGTATTATAAAATCACATTCCTTGCTGTGTATGCTAACTAGTGATGAGCCGAACACCCCCGGGTTCAGTTCGCACCAGAACCCGCGAACGGACCGAAAGTTCGCACGAACATTAGAACCCTATTAAATACAATGGATGCGAACGTTCGGATTCTAAAGTGCTAATTATAACGACTATTATCCATGTTATTGTCCTAAACAGAGTTTGGGAACCCGGGTTCTGCACCAGGGGACATGTATCAATGCAAAAAGAAGTTTTAAAAACGGACGTTTTCCGGGAGCAGTCATTTTAATGATGCATAAAGTGAAAAAAAAAAAGTCAAATATTCCTTTAAATATTGTACCTGGGGGGTGTCTAAAGTATGCCTGTGAAGTGCCACGTGTTTCCCGTGTTTAGAACTGTCCCTGCACAAAATAACATTTCTAAAGGAAAAAAAGCCATTTAAAACTGCTTGCGGCTTTAATGTAATGTCTGGTCCCGGTAATATGGATGAAAATCTTTAAGAAAAATGGCATAGCTACCCCATCAACCCCCCCCCCTACCCCAGCCCATTACCAGCCCCTTTGGGTCTTGTATGGATATTAAGGGGAACCCCGCACACAAAATAAAAAAGGCCCTATATACTCTGAACAGCCGTATACAGGCGGTGCATACAAGACAGGGACTGTAGGTTTGTTTTTATGTAGAATCTGTTTGGAATTTTGAACAGCTACATTGTTTAAGTGTAGCTCCATGCCAAATTCCTTTTTTTAAGCTTTTTGGAAAACATAGGGAAGGGTTATCACCCCTGTAACATTTTTTTTGCTGTCTGTGCCCCTGTTCAGAACATTTCACCTCACTTTGCGTCCCAATGACAACTGTTTTTGAAATGTGGTGTTTTTATTGAAACAAGGATTGGTGATAAAGCATCAGTAGAGAGGAGACACCTTTCTCCCATATTAATTCTTACAGGAGAGAATTTTCCTTCCAAGGGGTAGATTTCCTCTCACTTCCTGTTGTCTTCTTCCGTTTGCAAGTAGTAGTCGTTTGTAAGTTGGATGTTTGAAAGTAGGGACCTGCCGTATATACTCTGCAGAAATTGGCCCCTTAGGTGTTGGTGTTGGCACAACACTGAAAGCACTAACAGTTATTCTTGGTGGGTTCTGGAACGCCCTGCTGTCAACTATTATATCAGGAATTGTAATAACATATAATTGTTGATCAGTGGTAGTAAAAATTGGGCCTTTGATGGTGGTGCTGGTGCCACAACACTGTAAGGCCTGACAGTTACTCTTGGTGGGCGCAGCAATGGGCCCTGCTGTGAATTATTAGATCAATAATTATAAGTGCATGCCCCTGTTGAATAGGGGCTGAAAAATTGGGCCTTTGGTGGTGGTGGTGGTGATGGTGGTGCTGGTGCCACAACACTGTAAGGCCTGACAGTTACTCTTGGTGGGCACAGCAATGGGCCCTGCTGTGAATTATTAGATCAATAATTATAATTGCATGCCCCTGTTGAACAGGGGCTGAAAAATTGGGCCTTTGGTGGTGGTGGTGGTGGTGATGGTGGTGCTGGTGCCACAACACTGTAAGGCCTGACAGTTACTCTTGGTGGGCGCAGCAATGGGCCCTGCTGTGAATTATTAGATCAATAATTATAATTGCATGCCCCTGTTGAACAGGGGCTGAAAAATTGGGCCTTAGGCACTGGTGGCACAACACTGCAACCCCTCACAGATACTGTACTTGGAGCACAGCAATGAGGCCTGTTGCAAAGTATTGCATCAAAAATTGTAATTACACGCCCCTGTTAAACAGGGGCTGAAAAATTGGGCCTTAGCCACTGGTGGCGTCACCCATAAACCAAAATGATCTTCGAAGCTATCATCATTAATCGTATCATTGAGGAGGAGGAGGAGGATAGCCAGTCAACATAACAGCACAGGCACTCAGCATCAGCATCAGTCTTGAAGGGATGTGACATTTTAAAATCAATTAGTCTGTTAAATCAGCATCAGGTGTGTGGTAGCTGGTGGTGATCCAAGACTGGTTCATCTTGATGAAAGTCAGTCGATCAACCGAGTCGGTGGACAGGCGCACCCTGTGATCCGTGACAAATCCTCCAGCAGCACTGAATGTGCGTTCTGAAAGAACGCTGGATGCAGGACAGGCCAGTAGCTCAATTGCATACTGTGCAAGCTCTGGCCAGTGATCCATCCTCAAGACCCAGTAAGCCAGAGGATTTTCGGTGGGGAAGGTGTCCAAGTCTGACCTTGCCCCTAGGTATTCCTGGACCATGTATATCAGACGCTGGCGATGGTTGCTGGAACCGATCATACTTTGGGGCTGCGGACTAAAGAATTGTCTGAACGCATCGGTCAGACGGCCACCTTCCCCACCGCTCCTTCTTTGACTGCCCGAAGCCTCAGCAACTCGTTGTCCAGGACCAGGAGTTTGTAACCTCCCAGTCTCTGGGAACGCGTTGCACAGACCTTTCTGCAAGGCCTCCCGGAGTTGTCTCATCCTCTGCTCCCTCTGCGATGGTAAGATAAGGTCCGCAACCTTACCCTTGTACCGTGGATCAAGGAGAGTGGCCAGCCAGTAATGGTCCCTCTCCTTGATCCGAAGAATACGAGGATCCTTCCGCAGACTTTGCAGGATCAGGGAGGCCATGCAGCGTAGGTTAGCTGAGGCATTCAGTCCGGAGTCCTCTGGGTCACTAAGGACGACATGATCCGCAGCCACCTCCTCCCAGCCACGTACAAGTCCACTGGTTTCTTGGGACTGTAAATCATCCCTAAAAGACTGCTGCTGATGATGCTGAGTGCCAGCCTCCACCTCCATGCTGACACAATCCTCCTCCTCCTCCTCCTCCTCTTCCTGTGCGATGGGTGGGACAGAAAGAACACCGTCTGGGTAAAGGGGGCCTTGAGAGGCAAGGAAGTCCTCCTCTTCCTGCCTCTGTTCTGCCTCAAGTGCCCTGTCCATTATTCCACGCAGCGTGTGCTCCAACAGGTGGACAAGAGGTACAGTGTCACTGATGCATGCACTGTCACTGCTCACCATCCTCGTGGCCTCCTCAAATGGTGCCAGGACAGTGCATGCATCCCTGATCATGCCCCACTGGCGTGGTGAAAAAAACCCGAGCTCCCCTGACCCTGTCCTGGTGCCGTTGTCGCACAGGTACTCATTGATGGCCCTCTGCTGCGTGTGCAGCCGCTGCAGCATGGCCAACGTTGAGTTCCACCTGGTGGGCATGTCACATATAAGGCGGTTCTTGGGCAGGTTCAACTCCTTTTGCAGCTCAGCCAGGCGAGCACTGGCATTATAAGATCTGCGGAAATGCACACAGACTTTCCTGGCCTGCCTCAGGACATCCTGTAAGCCCGGGTACCTACCCAAGAACCGCTGCACCACCAGGTTAAGGACGTCAGCCATACAGGGCACATGGGTCAGTTGTCCCTGTCGGAGGGCGGAGAGGAGGTTGGTGCCATTGTCGCAAACCACCATTCCTGGCTTAAGCTGGCGTGGCGTCAACCACCTCTCGGCCTGCCCCTGCAGAGCAGACAGGACCTCTGCCCCAGTGTGGCTCCTGTCCCCCAAACACACCAGCGCAAGCATGGCATGGCATCTTTTTGCCTGCGTACTTGCGTAGCCCCTTGAACGCCTACGGAGCACCGCTGGTTCCGAGGACAAACCACAGGAAGAGGCCATGGAGGAAGAAGAGGAGGAGGGGGTGGAGGAGAGAGGTGTGTCACAACCAGTAGTAGCATTTTGGAGGCGTGGCGGTGGAACAACCTCCAACACTACTGCACCTTGTCCTGCATCCTTCCCAGCTGCCAAAAGAGTGACCCAATGGGCCGTGAAAGAAAGGTAACGTCCCTGTCCATGCCTGCTGGACCATGAGTCAGCGGTAATATGCACCTTACCGCTGACCGCCCTGTCCAGCGAGGCCAAGACAATGCCTTCCACATGCCTGTAGAGAGCCGGAATCGCCTTCCGTGAGAAAAAGTGGCGTTTGGGAACCTGCCACTGAGGAACCGCAGATTGCACAAACTCACGGAAGGGGGCCGAGTCTACCAACTGAAAAGGCAGCAGTTGAAGCGCTAGCAATTTAGCCAAGCTAGCATTCAACCGCTGGGCATGTGGATGGCTGGGAGTGAACTTCTTTTGACGGTCCAGCAGCTGGGGCAGGGAAATTTGCCTGCTAGAATCGGACGTCGGTGTACTGCTAGCAGAGTGGCCGCAAGTACTTGGCTGTGACACACCTAATTCTACACCTTCATTCCTCTCAGTGCAGGTTTCAGAGAGGATTGAAGGTATAGTGGGTTTGGAGATCCCAGCTGATGCGGTGCAAGGAGAGGTCCGCTTTGTTCTTTGGTGTGGGTCTTTAAGGTAGGCTTGCCAACGAGCTGCATGGCAGGTCAACATATGTCTGATCAAGCATGTGGTGCCCAATAGGGATGAGCTCGGTGTTCGAGTCGAACATACGTTCGACTTGAACATCGGCTGTTCGATCGTTCGACGAAGATCGAACGATTTGGGCCGTTCGCGCCTAATTCGAGTGACGCGAACGGCCCACAATGCACTACGCCATCGCAGTGTCATCCAGGCGCTGTGATTGGCCAAGCATGCACTGTGACCCCGCATGCTTGGCCAATCACAGCGCCGGCAGCGAGGAGAGCAATGATTGGCCACAGGCAGGATGCCTGTGGCCAATTATTGCTGAGGGTGTTTAGTACACGCCCCACACTATAAAAGGCCGCCTGCACGGCGGCCTAGTGTAGTGTGTTCCGGAGCAGGGAAAGAGAAGCATAGGCAGGGACAGTGACATTTATTTTTTCTTGCTTAACCTGGATTCCTTTAGTTTAGGGAAAGAGAAGGATAGGTAGGGAGAGTGTCAGTGTGTTTTACTGTGCGAATCCTTGTTTCTAGGGACAGGGAAGGACAGTGAGGGAAATTCTCCTTGTGCTATAGTGTGCTTTAAAAAAACATTTTTTCTAGGGACAGAAAACTATAGGTAGGAAGAGTGTCAGTTTCTTTCACTGTGATAATCCTTGTTTCTAGGGACAGGGAAGGACAGTGAGGGAAATTCTCCTTGTGCTATAGTGTGCTTTAAAAAAACATTTTTTCTAGGGACAGAAAACTACAGGTAGGAAGAGTGTCAGTTTCTTTCACTGTGATAATCCTTGTTTCTAGGGACAGGGAAGGACAGTGAGGGAAATTCTCCTTGTGCTATAGTGTGCTTTAAAAAAACATTTTTTCTAGGGACAGAAAACTATAGGTAGGAAGAGTGTCAGTTTCTTTCACTGTGATAATCCTTGTTTCTAGGGACAGGGAAGGACAGTCAGGGAAATTCTCCTTGTGCTATAGTGTGCTTTAAAAAAACATTTTTTCTAGGGACAGAAAACTATAGGTAGGAAGAGTGTCAGTTTCTTTCACTGTGATAATCCTTGTTTCTAGGGACAGGGAAGGACAGTGAGGGAAATTCTCCTTGTGCTATAGTGTGCTTTAAAAAAACATTTTTTCTAGGGACAGAAAACTATAGGTAGGAAGAGTGTCAGTTTCTTTCACTGTGATAATCCTTGTTTCTAGGGACAGGGAAGGACAGTGAGAGAAATTCTCCTTGTGCTATAGTGTGCTTTAAAAAAACATTTTTTCTAGGGACAGAAAACTATAGGTAGGAAGAGTGTCAGTTTCTTTCACTGTGATAATCCTTGTTTCTAGGGACAGGGAAGGACAGTGAGGGAAATTCTCCTTGTGCTATAGTGTGCTTTAAAAAAACATTTTTTCTAGGGACAGAAAACTATAGGTAGGAAGAGTGTCAGTTTCTTTCACTGTGATAATCCTTGTTTCTAGGGACAGGGAAGGACAGTGAGGGAAATTCTCCTTGTGCTATAGTGTGCTTTAAAAAAACATTTTTTCTAGGGACAGAAAACTATAGGTAGGAAGAGTGTCAGTTTCTTTCACTGTGATAATCCTTGTTTCTAGGGACAGGGAAGGACAGTGAGGGAAATTCTCCTTGTGCTATAGTGTGCTTTAAAAAAACATTTTTTCTAGGGACAGAAAACTATAGGTAGGAAGAGTGTCAGTTTCTTTCACTGTGATAATCCTTGTTTCTAGGGACAGGGAAGGACAGTGAGGGAAATTCTCCTTGTGCTATAGTGTGCTTTAAAAAAACATTTTTTCTAGGGACAGAAAACTATAGGTAGGAAGAGTGTCAGTTTCTTTCACTGTGATAATCCTTGTTTCTAGGGACAGGGAAGGACAGTGAGGGAAATTCTCCTTGTGCTATAGTGTGCTTTAAAAAAACATTTTTTCTAGGGACAGAAAACTTTAGGTAGGAAGAGTGTCAGTTTCTTTCACTGTGATAATCCTTGTTTCTAGGGACAGGGAAGGACAGTGAGGGAAATTCTCCTTGTGCTATAGTGTGCTTTAAAAAAACTTTTTTTCTAGGGACAGAAAACTATAGGTAGGAAGAGTGTCAGTTTCTTTCACTGTGATAATCCTTGTTTCTAGGGACAGGGAAGGACAGTGAGGGAAATTCTCCTTGTGCTATAGTGTGCTTTAAAAAAACATTTTTTCTAGGGACAGAAAACTATAGGTAGGAAGAGTGTCAGTTTCTTTCACTGTGATAATCCTTGTTTCTAGGGACAGGGAAGGACAGTGAGGGAAATTCTCCTTGTGCTATAGTGTGCTTTAAAAAAACATTTTTTCTAGGGACAGAAAACTATAGGTAGGAAGAGTGTCAGTTTCTTTCTCTGTGATAATCCTTGTTTCTAGGGACAGGGAAGGACAGTGAGGGAAATTCTCCTTGTGCTATAGTGTGCTTTAAAAAAACATTTTTTCTAGGGACAGAAAACTATAGGTAGGAAGAGTGTCAGTTTCTTTCACTGTGATAATCCTTGTTTCTAGGGACAGGGAAGGACAGTCAGGGAAATTCTCCTTGTGCTATAGTGTGCTTTAAAAAAACATTTTTTCTAGGGACAGAAAACTATAGGTAGGAAGAGTGTCAGTTTCTTTCACTGTGATAATCCTTGTTTCTAGGGACAGGGAAGGACAGTGAGGGAAATTCTCCTTGTGCTATAGTGTGCTTTAAAAAAACATTTTTTCTAGGGACAGAAAACTATAGGTAGTGTGAGGGGGTTAACTCGGTAGCGGGTGTGTGTGACCCCCTGGTTGGGCTCCCCACACAAAAACAGGGCCAGCAGACGGAGGTTGTGGTTTTCAAAATCAAAAGGTGCGGTTTATTTCTCTATGTACAGTGACAAAAACACAGCAAAGCCAAAAAGAAACAAACAAAATAAATCCTGGTCAGTTTGACCTCTGACTAAACATGCAGGTTTCCTAAACTAACAACTGGGATCAGCCTGGTGCTGTCCTAGTCCCTAAGTCCCTGGTTTAGTAAAAGTCCAAACAAATAGCCACACAGGCTTTGCCTCACCGCACAGGGGTTCACTCTCCCTAGACAGTCCACACAGGTCTGGTTCCAGGCATGAGCCAACATCTAATGAAGCTGGGAGTTCTTATAGAGGCCTAAATGAGCTGACAAGCTTCAGCTGGTCTCATCAACTCCCTGTCTCACGACGCCCAGCACTCTCCCTAGAGGTATGAGTCATTCATGAGCCCACTAGCCTCAGCTGGGCTTCATCAACTCCCTAGTTGTATAAGTCGGCATAAAGCCTGAATCTGGGAGAAATATATCTACCCCCCTGGATGCAACCAGGTGACTTTACCTTCCTGCTGTCACATACCCCCCCTCTTGTTTTAACCTTGGGGTTGGAACACCAGCAATCAGGCATTCATGTACTCGAGACAAAGCATCCACATTCCCCATTTGAACGCCAGGGCGATGCTTTACTGTGAAGTTGAATTCCTGTAGGGCCAGGAACCACCTATTCACTCTTCTATTTGTCTCCTTGTTTTGAGCCATCCACTTTAACGGAGCGTGATCCGTAACCATGTCAAAGTGCCTACCTAGCAGATAGTACCGAAGGGAATCTAGAGCCCACTTCACCGCTAAACACTCCTTTTCAACCGTGGCGTAATTTACCTCATGGGACTTCAACTTCCTGCTGAGGTAAATGACTGGGTGCTCTTCCCCGTTCCAGACCTGGGACAATACTGCTCCTAACCCCACATCTGACGCATCACTTTGTACGACAAAGTCTTTAGAGAAGTCGGGTGAGTACAACACTGGCTGGCTACATAAGGCTTGTTTCAAGAATTGGAATGCTGCCTCAGCCTCGGGGGTCCATTTAATCATGACCGACCCTTTCCCTTTCGTCAGGTTGGTTAGGGGCACAGCCTTAGAAGCAAAGTGGGGAATGAAGCGCCGATAATAACCCGCGATTCCCAGAAAGGCTCGTACCTGCTTCTTGCTGTTGGGACGTGGCCAACTCTGGATGGCCTCGACTTTGTTGAGTTGGGGTTTTATTACTCCCCTGCCAATGGTGTACCCAAGATATTTGGCCTCCTCCTGCCCAATGGTACACTTCTTGGGGTTAGCCGTAAACCCCGCTTCCCGGATAGAGTCTAGGACTGCTTGCACTTTTGGCAGATGTGAGGCCCAATCTGTGCTATGGACAATTACGTCATCCAGGTAAGCCGCAGCATACTTCCGATGGGGCCTCAGTATCTGGTCCATTTTCCGCTGGAATGTGGCCGGCGCATTCTGTAACCCGAACGGCATTCTCTTATATTGGAACGCCCCGTCTGGGGTTACAAATGCGGTTTTCTCTTTGGCCGACTTGGCCAGGGGAATTTGCCAATACCCTTTTGTGAGGTCAAGAGTCGTCATGTATCGGGCTGTTCCCAGCCGGTCGATCAACTCATCTATACGTGGCATGGGGTAGGTGTCAAATTTTGTAACTTTGTTCAACTGACGAAAATCGTTACAAAATCGCCAGCTCCCATCCGGTTTAGGCACCAACACAATGGGACTAGACCAATCACTTTGGGACTCCTCTATCACCCCTAAGTTCAGCATTTTCTGTACTTCCTCCCGTATTGCCTCCCGTCGGGCCTCTGGGATCCGATAGGGTTTTAACTTCACCCTTTCACCGGGCGGGGTAATAATATCATGCTCTACCCCAGATGTTTGTCCTGGCAGCTCAGAGAACACCTCCTTGTTGCGAAGCACAAACTCCTTAACCTCCTGTTGTTGGGGTTGTGACAAGGTGGCTGCTATTCCAACCTCCGGAATCACGCAACCAGTTTGAGCTGGTGACCAAGTTTCTGCGACTAGGGACTCTCTATCCCTCCAGGCTTTCAACAGATTAACGTGATATATCTGTTCGGGCTTTCGCCTTCCTGGTTGTCTGACCTTGTAATTCACTTCGCTCACTTTTTCCATTATCTCGTAGGGGCCTTGCCATTTGGCAAGGAATTTACTTTCAACCGTAGGGACAAGTACCAATATCCTATCCCCCGGGGAAAAGGTACGGGTCTTTGCTCCACGGTTGTACACTCTCTGCTGTGCCAACTGCGCTTGGGCCAAATGTTCCTTCACGATGGGCATTACCTGTGCAATTCGATCTTGCATCAGGGCGACATGCTCAATCACACTCCTGTGGGGAGAACTCTCACTTTCCCAAGTTTCCTTGGCAATATCCAACAGCCCTCTTGGGTGTCTCCCATACAGTAACTCAAAGGGGGAGAATCCCGTAGAGGATTGGGGCACCTCCCTAATAGCAAACATCAAATAAGGAAGTAGACAGTCCCAATCCTTTCCATCTCTATCCACCACTTTCTTCAACATTTGTTTTAGGGTTTTGTTGAATCTTTCAACCAGCCCATCGGTTTGGGGGTGATACACAGATGTACGCAATTGCGTCACTTTGAGCAATTTACACAGCTCTTTCATAACCCGGGACATAAAGGGTGTACCTTGGTCCGTAAGCAGTTCTTTACAAATACCCACCCGGCTAAAAACAAGAGATAGCTCTTTGGCTATGGTTTTGGCCGAGGTATTTCTGAGAGGGATCGCTTCTGGATAACGGGTGGCATAGTCCATTATAACCAATATGTACTGGTGCCCCCTAGCGGACTTGATTATAGGACCT
This sequence comes from Rana muscosa, assembly GCA_029206835.1. Taxonomy (NCBI): domain Eukaryota; kingdom Metazoa; phylum Chordata; class Amphibia; order Anura; family Ranidae; genus Rana; species Rana muscosa. Next base: position 1,092,605,481 of record CM055117.1, read on the forward strand.
ACCAAATCCATTGCGATTCTCTCAAACGGGACCTCAATGATGGGTAGAGGGACCAGCGGGCTACGGAAATGTGGCATCGGGGCCGACCTCTGACACACAGGGCAGGAGGAACAATAATTTTCTATGTCCTTCATCACCCCAGGCCAATAGAATCTCTGTAATACCCTCTCTCGGGTTTTCTCTGTCCCCAGATGACCTCCAAGAATGTGCCCATGGGCCAACTCCAACACCAACTTCCTGTAAGGTTTGGGCACCACCAGCTGCTCAACGGTTTCTTCTGCCCTTTTTGCCACCCGATACAGTAGGTCCTTCTCTACGCTGAAGTATGGGTAAGTGCAGGTATTATCTGGGTTCACTAACTCGCCATCTATTTCCACTACGTTTTCCCGTGCCTTTATTAGGGCGGGGTCTTTTAACTGTTCTGTGGCAAAATTTTCCCTGTGAACCTCCAGATCAGAAAACTCCACTGACGGTAGGTTTTCGTCTGAGGAGGTGGGCTCCTCTCCAGTTTCTTGAGTCTCCCCTGCAAATACTGACAAGGGAAAATCTGGAGAGTCCTCACCACTCTCAGAGGAGTTCTGGCTATCACATTCCTGGTACATAGGGGCACCAGTGGGGGGCTCAGGATCATCCCACAGTTCCCAGAACTTCGGAAAATCCCTTCCCACAATGGCGTCATGCGGTAACTGAGATACTAAGCCCACTGGATGAGAGAGGGTACCTTTGGGGGTCTCGAAACACACTGTAGTCACTGGATACTCTCGGGTGTCCCCATGCACACAAATAACAGCTACCTTGCTATTCCCAGAGACCTCTGTTTTAACTAATTCAGCCTTTATCAGGGTCACAAGGCTACCTGAATCCAGTAATACCACAACATTTCTACCATTAATACACATTTTGCATAAATGTTTCTCAGTTCCTCGAATGGCAGTGCATGCGACTGTCGCACACAGCGACTGACGTCTGCCCGTCAGAAAGTCACACTGCATGGGTTCCTCCACAACCGGGCAATTGGCTGCAATATGTCCCGCTTGCCGGCAGCGGTAGCAAACGATCCTTCTTGCGGCCTCTTGAGCCGCTGATTTCCCAGGCTGTTCTCGCCAAACTTGGGGTAGAGCTCCCACCCTCTCACTCTCTCCACCCTCACCCCTTGGAATCCTCTTATCCGCCCCTGGGGATGGTCTGGTCTTAGGGTGGAAAGTCCGAGTGTCTCTGGAAGAGGCCGTCAGGTTCTCTGTAGCCAAGTATTTCTCTACACGATCCACAAGACCACCGGCCGTCTCTGGGTCTCCATGGCTTACCCACTTTTGGATGGCAGTAGGAAGAGCTCTCAAAAACCGATCCATTACAACACGTTCCACAATCTCTGGTGCGGACAAAGTCTCTGGCTGTAGCCACTTCCTGCTCAGGTGAATGAGATCATACATTTGAGACCTGGGGGGTTTTCCAAGCTGGAAAGTCCAGTTATGCACACGCTGAGCCCGGACAGCCAGGGTGACACCCAGCCTTGCCAATATTTCAGCTTTTAGCATCACATAGTCTTTTGCTTGGTCAGGCTCTAGGTCATAGTAAGCCTTCTGCGATTCACCAGTTAACAGAGGAGCCACCAGTCCAGCCCACTGCTCCTCAGGCCACTTTTCTCTTTCAGCAGTCCTTTCAAATGTGGTCAAAAATACCTCTGGATCATCCTCTCCAGTCATTTTTGTCAATAAACGACTCACCCCAAAGGACGCGGTATTAGTGGGACGGCTTTCCTCACTGGTCTGCGGACGTTGCTGCATTACTGCTTCCATTTGTTGTAGTCTCTGCTCTTGCTTCTGTAACAGGTCTATGAAGCGGGCCTCAGATTGCTGCTGGGCTTGTTGATGAGCTTGCTGCTGGGCTGCAAGGCTCCTTTGCAAACCTGCATTTGTCTGCTGTTGATTGGCATTTGCTAGAGCCAGCTGTTTCAGTATCTCCTCCATGCTGGCTTAAAAAAAACTGCCACTGGTTCTCCACCAACTGTGAGGGGGTTAACTCGGTAGCGGGTGTGTGTGACCCCCTGGTTGGGCTCCCCACACAAAAACAGGGCCAGCAGACGGAGGTTGTGGTTTTCAAAATCAAAAGGTGCGGTTTATTTCTCTATGTACAGTGACAAAAACACAGCAAAGCCAAAAAGAAACAAACAAAATAAATCCTGGTCAGTTTGACCTCTGACTAAACATGCAGGTTTCCTAAACTAACAACTGGGATCAGCCTGGTGCTGTCCTAGTCCCTAAGTCCCTGGTTTAGTAAAAGTCCAAACAAATAGCCACACAGGCTTTGCCTCACCGCACAGGGGTTCACTCTCCCTAGACAGTCCACACAGGTCTGGTTCCAGGCATGAGCTAACATCTAATGAAGCTGGGAGTTCTTATAGAGGCCTAAATGAGCTGACAAGCTTCAGCTGGTCTCATCAACTCCCTGTCTCACGACGCCCAGCACTCTCCCTAGAGGTATGAGTCATTCATGAGCCCACTAGCCTCAGCTGGGCTTCATCAACTCCCTAGTTGTATAAGTCGACATAAAGCCTGAATCTGGGAGAAATATATCTACCCCCCTGGATGCAACCAGGTGACTTTACCTTCCTGCTGTCACAGTAGGAAGAGTGTCAGTTTCTTTCACTGTGATAATCCTTGTTTCTAGGGACAGGGAAGGACAGTGAGGGAAATTTTCCTTGTGCTATAGTGTGCTTTAAAAAAACATTTTTTCTAGGGACAGAAAACTATAGGTAGGAAGAGTGTCAGTTTCTTTCACTGTGATAATCCTTGTTTCTAGGGACAGGGAAGGACAGTGAGGGAAATTCTCCTTGTGCTATAGTGTGCTTTAAAAAAACATTTTTTCTAGGGACAGAAAACTATAGGTAGGAAGAGTGTCAGTTTCTTTCACTGTGATAATCCTTGTTTCTAGGGACAGAGAAGGACAGTGAGAGAAATTCTCCTTGTGCTATAGTGTGCTTTAAAAAAACATTTTTTCTAGGGACAGAAAACTATAGGTAGGAAGAGTGTCAGTTTCTTTCACTGTGATAATCCTTGTTTCTAGGGACAGGGAAGGACAGTGAGGGAAATTCTCCTTGTGCTATAGTGTGCTTTAAAAAAACATTTTTTCTAGGGACAGAAAACTATAGGTAGGAAGAGTGTCAGTTTCTTTCACTGTGATAATCCTTGTTTCTAGGGACAGGGAAGGACAGTGAGGGAAATTCTCCTTGTGCTATAGTGTGCTTTAAAAAAACATTTTTTCTAGGGACAGAAAACTATAGGTAGGAAGAGTGTCAGTTTCTTTCACTGTGATAATCCTTGTTTCTAGGGACAGGGAAGGACAGTGAGGGAAATTCTCCTTGTGCTATAGTGTGCTTTAAAAAAACATTTTTTCTAGGGACAGAAAACTATAGGTAGGAAGAGTGTCAGTTTCTTTCACTGTGATAATCCTTGTTTCTAGGGACAGGGAAGGACAGTGAGGGAAATTCTCCTTGTGCTATAGTGTGCTTTAAAAAAACATTTTTTCTAGGGACAGAAAACTATAGGTAGGAAGAGTGTCAGTTTCTTTCACTGTGATAATCCTTGTTTCTAGGGACAGGGAAGGACAGTGAGGGAAATTCTCCTTGTGCTATAGTGTGCTTTAAAAAAACATTTTTTCTAGGGACAGAAAACTATAGGTAGGAAGAGTGTCAGTTTCTTTCACTGTGATAATCCTTGTTTCTAGGGACAGGGAAGGACAGTGAGGGAAATTCTCCTTGTGCTATAGTGTGCTTTAAAAAAACATTTTTTCTAGGGACAGAAAACTATAGGTAGGAAGAGTGTCAGTTTCTTTCACTGTGATAATCCTTGTTTCTAGGGACAGGGAAGGACAGTGAGGGAAATTCTCCTTGTGCTATAGTGTGCTTTAAAAAAACATTTTTTCTAGGGACAGAAAACTATAGGTAGGAAGAGTGTCAGTTTCTTTCACTGTGATAATCCTTGTTTCTAGGGACAGGGAAGGACAGTGAGGGAAATTCTCCTTGTGCTATAGTGTGCTTTAAAAAAACATTTTTTCTAGGGACAGAAAACTATAGGTAGGAAGAGTGTCAGTTTCTTTCACTGTGATAATCCTTGTTTCTAGGGACAGGGAAGGACAGTGAGGGAAATTCTCCTTGTGCTATAGTGTGCTTTAAAAAAACATTTTTTCTAGGGACAGAAAACTATAGGTAGGAAGAGTGTCAGTTTCTTTCACTGTGATAATCCTTGTTTCTAGGGACAGGGAAGGACAGTGAGGGAAATTCTCCTTGTGCTATAGTGTGCTTTAAAAAAACATTTTTTCTAGGGACAGAAAACTATAGGTAGGAAGAGTGTCAGTTTCTTTCACTGTGATAATCCTTGTTTCTAGGGACAGGGAAGGACAGTGAGGGAAATTCTCCTTGTGCTATAGTGTGCTTTAAAAAAACATTTTTTCTAGGGACAGAAAACTATAGGTAGGAAGAGTGTCAGTTTCTTTCACTGTGATAATCCTTGTTTCTAGGGACAGGGAAGGACAGTCAGGGAAATTCTCCTTGTGCTATAGTGTGCTTTAAAAAAACATTTTTTCTAGGGACAGAAAACTATAGGTAGGAAGAGTGTCAGTTTCTTTCACTGTGATAATCCTTGTTTCTAGGGACAGGGAAGGTCAGTGAGGGAAATTCTCCTTGTGCTATAGTGTGCTTTAAAAAAACATTTTTTCTAGGGACAGAAAACTATAGGTAGGAAGAGTGTCAGTTTCTTTCACTGTGATAATCCTTGTTTCTAGGGACAGGGAAGGACAGTGAGGGAAATTCTCCTTGTGCTATAGTGTGCTTTAAAAAAACATTTTTTCTAGGGACAGAAAACTATAGGTAGGAAGAGTGTCAGTTTCTTTCACTGTGATAATCCTTGTTTCTAGGGACAGGGAAGGACAGTGAGGGAAATTCTCCTTGTGCTATAGTGTGCTTTAAAAAAAACATTTTTTCTAGGGACAGAAAACTATAGGTAGGAAGAGTGTCAGTTTCTTTCACTGTGATAATCCTTGTTTCTAGGGACAGGGAAGGACAGTGAGGGAAATTCTCCTTGTGCTATAGTGTGCTTTAAAAAAACATTTTTTCTAGGGACAGAAAACTATAGGTAGGAAGAGTGTCAGTTTCTTTCACTGTGATAATCCTTGTTTCTAGGGACAGGGAAGGACAGTGAGGGAAATTCTCCTTGTGCTATAGTGTGCTTTAAAAAAACATTTTTTCTAGGGACAGAAAACTATAGGTAGGAAGAGTGTCAGTTTCTTTCACTGTGATAATCCTTGTTTCTAGGGACAGGGAAGGACAGTGAGGGAAATTCTCCTTGTGCTATAGTGTGCTTTAAAAAAACATTTTTTCTAGGGACAGAAAACTATAGGTAGGAAGAGTGTCAGTTTCTTTCACTGTGATAATCCTTGTTTCTAGGGACAGGGAAGGACAGTGAGGGAAATTCTCCTTGTGCTATAGTGTGCTTTAAAAAAACTTTTTTTCTAGGGACAGAAAACTATAGGTAGGAAGAGTGTCAGTTTCTTTCACTGTGATAATCCTTGTTTCTAGGGACAGGGAAGGACAGTGAGGGAAATTCTCCTTGTGCTATAGTGTGCTTTAAAAAAACATTTTTTCTAGGGACAGAAAACTATAGGTTGGAAGAGTGTCAGTTTCTTTCACTGTGATAATCCTTGTTTCTAGGGACAGGGAAGGACAGTGAGGGAAATTCTCCTTGTGCTATAGTGTGCTATAAAAAAACATTTTTTCTAGGGACAGAAAACTATAGGTAGGAAGAGTGTCAGTTTCTTTCACTGTGATAATCCTTGTTTCTAGGGACAGGGAAGGACAGTGAGGGAAATTCTCCTTGTGCTATAGTGTGCTTAAAAAAACATTTTTTCTAGGGACAGAAAACTATAGGTAGGAAGAGTGTCAGTTTCTTTCACTGTGATAATCCTTGTTTCTAGGGACAGGGAAGGACAGTCAGGGAAATTCTCCTTGTGCTATAGTGTGCTTTAAAAAAACATTTTTTCTAGGGACAGAAAACTATAGGTAGGAAGAGTGTCAGTTTCTTTCACTGTGATAATCCTTGTTTCTAGGGACAGGGAAGGACAGTGAGGGAAATTCTCCTTGTGCTATAGTGTGCTTTAAAAAAACATTTTTTCTAGGGACAGAAAACTATAGGTAGGAAGAGTGTCAGTTTCTTTCACTGTGATAATCCTTGTTTCTAGGGACAGGGAAGGACAGTGAGGGAATTTCTCCTTGTGCTATAGTGTGCTTTAAAAAAACATTTTTTCTAGGGACAGAAAACTATAGGTAGGAAGAGTGTCAGTTTCTTTCACTGTGATAATTCTTGTTTCTAGGGACAGGGAAGGACAGTGAGGGAAATTCTCCTTGTGCTATAGTGTGCTTTAAAAAAACATTTTTTCTAGGGACAGAAAACTATAGGTAGGAAGAGTGTCAGTTTCTTTCACTGTGATAATCCTTGTTTCTAGGGACAGGGAAGGACAGTGAGGGAAATTCTCCTTGTGCAATAGTGTGCTTTAAAAAAACATTTTTTCTAGGGACAGAAAACTATAGGTAGGAAGAGTGTCAGTTTCTTTCACTGTGATAATCCTTGTTTCTAGGGACAGGGAAGGACAGTGAGGGAAATTCTCCTTGTGCTATAGTGTGCTTTAAAAAAACATTTTTTCTAGGGACAGAAAACTATAGGTAGGAAGAGTGTCAGTTTCTTTCACTGTGATAATCCTTGTTTCTAGGGACAGGGAAGGACAGTGAGGGAAATTCACCTTGTGCTATAGTGTGCTTTAAAAAAACATTTTTTCTAGGGACAGAAAACTATAGGTAGGAAGAGTGTCAGTTTCTTTCACTGTGATAATCCTTGTTTCTAGGGACAGGGAATGACAGTGAGGGAAATTCTCCTTGTGCTATAGTGTGCTTTAAAAAAACATTTTTTCTAGGGACAGAAAACTATAGGTAGGAAGAGTGTCAGTTTCTTTCACTGTGATAATCCTTGTTTCTAGGGACAGGGAAGGACAGTGAGGGAAATTCTCCTTGTGCTATAGTGTGCTTTAAAAAAACATTTTTTCTAGGGACAGAAAACTATAGGTAGGAAGAGTGTCAGTTTCTTTCACTGTGATAATCCTTGTTTCTAGGGACAGGGAAGGACAGTGAGGGAAATTCTCCTTGTGCTATAGTGTGCTTTAAAAAAACATTTTTTCTAGGGACAGAAAACTATAGGTAGGGAGAGTGTCAGTGTGTTTTACTGTGCGAATCCTTGTTTCTAGGGACAGGGAAGGACAGTGAGGGAAATTCTCCTTGTGCTATAGTGTGCTTTAAAAAAACATTTTTTCTAGGGACAGAAAACTATAGGTAGGAAGAGTGTCAGTTTCTTTCACTGTGATAATCCTTGTTTCTAGGGACAGGGAAGGACAGTGAGGGAAATTCTCCTTGTGCTATAGTGTGCTTTAAAAAAAACATTTTTTCTAGGGACAGAAAACTATAGGTAGGGAGAGTGTCAGTGTGTTTTACTGTGCGAATCCTTGTTTCTAGGGACAGGGAAGGACAGTGAGGGAATTCTCCTTGTGCTATAGTGTGCTTTAAAAAAACATTTTTTCTAGGGACAGAAAACTATAGGTAGGGAGAGTGTCAGTGTGTTTTACTGTGCGAATCCTTGTTTCTAGGGACAGGGAAGGACAGTGAGGGAAATTCTCCTTGTGCTATAGTGTGCTTTAAAAAAACATTTTTTCTAGGGACAGAAAACTATAGGTAGGGAGAGTGTCAGTGTGTTTTACTGTGCGAATCCTTGTTTCTAGGGACAGGGAAGGACAGTGAGGGAAATTCTCCTTGTGCTATAGTGTGCTTTAAAAAAACATTTTTTCTAGGGACAGAAAACTATAGGTAGGAAGAGTGTCAGTTTCTTTCACTGTGATAATCCTTGTTTCTAGGGACAGGGAAGGACAGTGAGGGAAATTCTCCTTGTGCTATAGTGTGCTTTAAAAAAACATTTTTTCTAGGGACAGAAAACTATAGGTAGGAAGAGTGTCAGTTTCTTTCACTCTGATAATCCTTGTTTCTAGGGACAGGGAAGGACAGTGAGGGAAATTCTCCTTGTGCTATAGTGTGCTAAAGCATTCCTCATCAACCATCTTTGAAATCCTTGTTTTTTGGACAGTCAGGGAAATTGTCGTTGTGCTATTCTGTGCAAAAGCAATCATCCTCAACCATATTTAGAAATCCTTAAGTAAAGGGACAGAGAAGGACACCTGAAGGTAGCCCTTATTGCTTTTTTCCCATCTCCCTGCAGGCCATCTATTAGAATGTCTGGAAGGCAAACAAGGAGAGGCAGACAGTCAGGAGGCAATAAAAGAGGGCAAGCAGGCTCTGTGTCTGGGGGCAACAGTGCTGGTCGTGGACGCGGTGCATTGTCATCAGCACATGGCCATGGGACACGCTTGTCCTTCTTTTCCGCAGCTGGACATGTTGAGCCACATCATGCCGAAGACTTGGTAGAGTGGATGACCAAGCCCTCCTCCTCCTCCTCATCCTCTCTCACCCAGGCTCAGGGTACTGGCAAAGCAGCTGCCAAAGCGTCCTCTTCCCTGGTATCAATGTCAGACTCATCATCAGTCACTCCTTCCCTAGACCCACCATGTCCTCCTCCTGAGGAGTCCCCCGAACTGTTTGAGCACAGTGTTGGGTACATGCTCCAGGAGGATGCCCAGCGTTTCGAAGGGTCTGATGATGAAACCCAGCTACAGGAAGGCAGTAGCGTGAGAGCAGACAGAGGGGATGCTCAAGAAGGACACCAATCTGGCAGTCATGTTCCAGCAGCTGCAGCATACTGCCAGATTGGCTCCAGTGATGAGGAGGGAGGGGATGATGAGGTCACTGACTCCACGTGGGTGCCTAATAGGAGAGAGGAGGAGGAGGAAGATGAGGAGGAGGCACATCTCCAACGAGGCAGGATGCCCTTTGGTGGCCAGCGTAAGGGCAGTACACCGACGGAATCACACCGCAGAGCTCCGCCTGTGCAGGGCGCTGCCTCTGCCCGTCATTCAAAAAGTTCTTTGGTGTGGGCCTTTTTTGAGGCTAGTGCATCAGATCGCACAGCTGCTGTTTGCAACATATGTCTCAAGCGTATATCGCGTGGCCAAAACATCAGCCGCTTGGGTACCACATGCCTGACCAGACATATGTTGACCTGCCATGCAGCTCGTTGGCAAGCCTACCTCAAAGACCCACACCAAAGAACAAAGCGGACCTCTCCTTGCACCGCATCGGCTGGGATCTCCAACCCCACTATAACTTCAGTCCTCTCTGAAACATGCACTGAGAGGAATGAAGGTGTAGAATTAGGTGTGTCACAGCCAAGTAGTTGCGGCCACTCTGCTAGCAGTACACCGACGTCCGATTCTAGCAGGCAAATTTCCCTGCCCCAGCTGCTGGACCGTCAAAAGAAGTTCACTCCCAGCCATCCACATGCCCAGCGGTTGAATGCTAGCTTGGCTAAATTGCTAGCGCTTCAACTGCTGCCTTTTCAGTTGGTAGACTCGGCCCCCTTCCGTGAGTTTGTGCAATGTGCGGTTCCTCAGTGGCAGGTTCCCAAACGCCACTTTTTCTCACGGAAGGCTATTCCGGCTCTCTACCGGCATGTGGAAGGCAATGTCTTGGCCTCGCTGGACAGGGCGGTCAGCGGTAAGGTGCATATTACCGCTGACTCATGGTCCAGCAGGCATGGACAGGGACGTTACCTTTCTTTCACAGCCCATTGGGTCACTCTTTTGGCAGCTGGGAAGGATGCAGGACAAGGTGCAGTAGTGTTGGAGGTTGTTCCACCGCCACGCCTCCAAAATGCTACTACTGGTTGTGACACACCTCTCTCCTCCACCCCCTCCTCTTCTTCTTCCTCCATGGCCTCTTCCTGTGGTTTGTCCTATGAACCAGCGGTGCTCCGTAGCCGTTCAAGGGGCTACGCAAGTACGCAGGCAAAAAAATGCCATGCCGTGCTTGCGCTGGTGTGTTTGGGGGACAGAAGCCACACTGGGGCAGAGGTCCTGTCTGCTCTGCAGGGCCAGGCCGAGAGGTGGTTGACGCCACGCCAGCTTAAGCCAGGAATGGTGGTTTGCAACAATGGCACCAACCTCCTCTCCGCCCTCCGACAGGGACAACTGACCCATGTGCCCTGTGTGGCTCACGTCCTTAACCTGGTGGTGCAGCGGTTCTTGGGCAGGTACCCGGGCTTACAGGATGTCCTGAGGCAGGCCAGGAAAGTCTGTGTGCATTTCCGCAGATCTTATAATGCCAGTGCTCGCCTGGCTGAGCTGCAAAAGGAGTTGAACCTGCCCAAGAACCGCCTTATATGTGACATGCCCACCAGGTGGAACTCAACGTTGGCCATGCTGCAGCGGCTGCACACACAGCAGAGGGCCATCAATGAGTACCTGTGTGACTACGGCACCAGGACAGGGTCAGGGGAGCTTGTTTTTTTTTCTCCATGCCAGTGGGGCATGATCAGGGATGCATGCACTGTCCCGGCACCATTTGAGGAGGCCACGAGGATGGTGAGCAGTGACAGTGCATGCATCAGTGACACTGTACCTCTTGTCCACCTGTTGGAGCACACGCTGCGTGGAATAATGGACAGGGCACTTGAGGCAGAACAGAGGCAGGAAGAGGAGGACTTCCTTGCCTCTCAAGGCCCCCTTTACCCAGACAGTGTTCCTTCTGTCCCACCCATCGCACAGGAAGAGGAGGAGGAGGAGGAGGAGGAGGAGGATTGTGTCAGCATGGAGGTGGAGGCTGGCACTCAGCATCATCAGCAGCAGTCTTTTAGGGATGATTTACAGTCCCAAGAAACCAGTGGACTTGTACGTGGCTGGGAGGAGGTGGCTGCGGATCATGTCGTCCTTAGTGACCCAGAGGACTCCGGAGCGAATGCCTCAGCAAACCTACGCTGCATGGCCTCCCTGATCCTGCAAAGTCTGCGGAAGGATCCTCGTATTCTTCGGATCAAGGAGAGGGACCATTACTGGCTGGCCACTCTCCTTGATCCACGGTACAAGGGTAAGGTTGCGGACCTTATGTTACCGTCGCAGAGGGAGCAGAGGATGAGACAACTCTGGGAGGCCTTGCAGAAAGGTCTGTGCAACGCGTTCCCAGAGACTGGGAGGTTACAAACTCCTGGTCCTGGACAACGAGTTGGTGAGGCTTCGGCCAGTCAAAGAAGGAGCGGTGGGGAAGGTGGCCGTCTGACCGATGCGTTCAGACAATTCTTTAGTCCGCAGCCCCAAAGTATGATCGGTTCCAGCAACCATCGCCAGCGTCTGATAAACATGGTGCAGGAATATCTAGGGGCAAGGTCAGACTTGGACACCTTCCCCACCGAAAATCCTCTGGCTTACTGGGTCTTGAGGATGGATCACTGGCCAGAGCTTGCACAGTATGCAATTGAGCTACTGGCCTGTCCTGCATCCAGCGTTCTTTCGGAACGCACATTCAGTGCTGAGGAGGATTTGTCACGGATCACAGGGTGCGCCTGTCCACCGACTCGGTTGATCGACTGACTTTCATCAAGATGAACCAGTCTTGGATCACCACCAGCTACCACACACCTGATGCTGATATAACAGACTAATTGATTTTAACATGTCACATCCCTTCAAGACTGATGCTGATGCTGAGTGCCTGTGCTGTTATGTTGACTGGCTATCCTCCTCCTCCGAGTCCTCAATGATACGATTGATGATGATAGCTTGGAAGATCATTTTTGTTTATGGGTGCCGCCACCAGTGGCTAAGGCCCAATTTTTCAGCCCCTGTTTTACAGGGGCGTGTAATTACAATTTTTTTAGCAATAATTTGCCATAGGGCTCATTGCTGTGCTCCAAGTACAGTATCTGTGAGGGGTTGTAGTGTTGTGCCACCAGTGCCTAAGGCCCAATTTTTCAGCCCCTGTTCAACAGGGGCATGTAATTACAATTCTTGATCTAATAATTCACAGCAGGGCCCATTGCTGCACCCACCAAGAGTAACTCTGAGGGCTTACAGTGTTGTGGCAACGCCACCACCACCACCACCACGAAAGGCCCAATTTTTCAGCCCCTGTTCAAAAGGGGCATGTAATTACAATTCTTGATCTAATAATTCACAGCAGGGCCCATTCCTGCACCCACCAAGAGTAACTCTGAGGGCTTACAGTGTTGTGGCAACACCACCACCACCACCACCACCACGAAAGGCCCAATTTTTCAGCCCCTGTTCAACAGGGGCATGCAATTACAATTCTTGATCTAATAATTCACAGCAGGGCCCATTGCTGCACCCACCAAGAGTAACTCTGAGGGCTTACAGTGTTGTGGCAACACCACCACCACCACCACCACCACGAAAGGCCCAATTTTTCAGCCCCTGTTCAACAGGGGCATGCAATTACAATTCTTGATCTAATAATTCACAGCAGGGCCCATTGCTGCACCCACCAAGAGTAACTGTCAGGGCTTACAGTGTTGTGGCACCAGCACCACCATCAAAGGCCCAATTTTTACTACCACTGTTCAACAATTATATGTAATTAAAATTCCTGATATAATAGTTGACAGCAGGGCGTTCCAGCACCAACCAAGAGTAACTGTGAGTGCTTACAGTGTTGTGCCAACACCAACAACTAAGGGGCCTATTTCTGCAGAGTATATACGGCAGGTCCCTACTTTCAAACATCCAACTTACAAACGACTCCTACTTGCAAACGCAAGAAGACAACAGGAAGTGAGAGGAAATCTACCCCTTGGAAGGAAAATTCTCTCCTGTAAGAATTAATATGGGAGAAAGGTGTCTCCTCTGTTCTGATGCTTTATCAGCAATCCTTGTTTCAAGAAAAACACCACATTTCAAAAACAGTTGTCATTGGGACGGAAAGTGAGGTGAAATGTTCTGAACAGGGGCACAGACAGCAAAACAAATGTTACAGGGGTGATAACCCTTACCTATGTTTTCCAAAAAGTTTAAAAATAGATTTTTGGGCTGGAGCTACACTTAAACAATGTACCTGTTCAAAATTACAAACAGATTCTACATAAGAACAAACCTACAGTCCCTGTCTTGTATGCACCGCCTGTATACGGCTGTTCAGAGTATATAGGGCCTTTTTTATTTTATGTGCGGGGTTCCCCTTAATATCCATACAAGACCCAAAGGGGCTGGTAATGGGCTGGGGTAGGGGGTGGGGGGTCATGGGGTAGCTATGCCATTTTTCTTAAAGATTTTCATCCATATTACCGGGACCAGACATTACATTAAAGCCGCAAGCAGTTTTAAATGGCTTTTTTTTCCTTTAGAAGTGTCATTTTGTGCAGGGACAGTTCTAAACACGGGAAACACGTGGCACTTCACAGGCATACTTTAGACACCCCCCAGGTACGATATTTAAAGGAATATTTGACTTTTTTTTTCACTTTATGCATCATTAAAATGACTGCTCCCGAAAAACGACCGTTTTTAAAACTTCTTTTTGCATTGATACATGTCCCCTGGTGCACAACCCGGGTTCCCAAACCCTTTTTAGGACAATAACATGCATAATAGTTGTTATAATTAGCACTTTAGAATTCGAACCCGGGGGTGTTCGGCTCATCACTAGTGCCCAAGCGGCTGATGTTTTGGCCACGCGATATACGCTTTAGACATATGTTGCAAACTGCAGCTGTGCGATCTGATGCACTCGCCTCAAAAAAGGCCCACACCAAAGAACTTTTTGAATGACGGGCAGAGGCAGCGCCCTGCACAGGCGGAGCTCTGCGGTGTGATTCCGTTGGTGTGCTGCCCATACGCTGGCCACTCAAGGGCATCCTGCCTCGTTGGAGATGTGCCTCCTCCTCATCCTCCTCCTCCTCCTCTCTCCTATTAGGCACCCACGTGGAGTCAGTGACCTCATCATCCCCTCCCTCCTCATCACTGGAGCCAATCTGGCAGTATGCTGCAGCTGCTGGAACATGACTGCCAGATTGGTGTCCTTCTTGAGCATCCCCTCTCTCTGCTCTCACGCTACTGCCTTCCTCTAGCTGGGTATCATCATCAGATCCTTCGAAACGCTGGGCATCCTCCTGGAGCATGTACCCAACACTGTGCTCAAACAGTTCGGGGGACTCCTCAGGAGGAGGACATGGTGGGTCTAGGGAAGGAGTGAATAATGATGACATTGATACCAGAGAAGAGGACGCTTTGGCAGCTGCTTTGCCAGTACCCTGAGCCTGGGTGAGAGAGGATGAGGAGGATAAGGTGGGCTTGGTCATCCACTCTACCAAGTCTTCGGCATGATGTGGCTCAACATGTCCAGCTGCCGAAAAGAAGGACAAGCCTGTCCCATGGCCATGTGCTGATGACAATGCACCGCGTCCACGACCAGCACTGTTGCCCCCAGACACAGAGCCTGCTTGCCCTCTTTTTTTGCCTCCTGACTGTCTGCCTCTCCTTGTTTGCCTTCCAGACAATTTAATGGATGGCCTGCAGGGAGATGGGAAAAACAGGAATAAGGGCTACCTTCAGGTGTATACTGTGCTGGAGGCTTAGCAACAAAGACACTGACACTGTCCCCTGCCTATCCTTCTGTGTCCCTAAACACAAGGATTTCAAATATGGTTCAGCAAGATTGGTTTAGGACAGAATAGCACACTGACACTTTCCCTCACTGTCCTTCTCTGTCCCTACAAACAAGATTTAGCACAGAATAGCACACTGATAGTTTCCACGAGTGTCCTTCTCTGTCCCTAAACTCAAGGATTTCAAATATGGTTCAGCAAGATTGGTTTAGGACAGAATAGCACACTGACACTTTCCCTCACTGTCCTTCTCTGTCCCTACAAACAAGATTTAGCACAGAATAGCACACTGATAGTTTCCACGAGTGTCCTTCTCTGTCCCTAAACTCAAGGATTTCAAATATGGTTCAGCAAGATTGGTTTAGGACAGAATAGCACACTGACACTTTCCCTCACTGTCCTTCTCTGTCCCTACAAGCAAGATTTAGCACAGAATAGCACACTGATAGTTTCCACGAGTGTCCTTCTCTGTCCCTAAACTCAAGGAATTCAAATATGGTTCAGCAAGATTGGTTTAGGACAGAATAGCACACTGACACTTTCCCTCACTGTCCTTCTCTGTCCCTACAAGCAAGATTTAGCACAGAATAGCACACTGATAGTTTCCACGAGTGTCCTTCTCTGTCCCTAAACTCAAGGATTTCAAATATGGTTCAGCAAGATTGGTTTAGGACAGAATAGCACACTGACACTTTCCCTCACTGTCCTTCTCTTTCCCTACAAGCAAGATTTAGCACAGAATAGCACACTGATAGTTTCCACGAGTGTCCTTCTCTGTCCCTAAACTCAAGGAATTCAAATATGGTTCAGCAAGATTGGTTTAGGACAGAATAGCACACTGACACTTTCCCTCACTGTCCTTCTCTGTCCCTACAAGCAAGATTTAGCACAGAATAGCACACTGATAGTTTCCACGAGTGTCCTTCTCTGTCCCTAAACTCAAGGATTTCAAATATGGTTCAGCAAGATTGGTTTAGGACAGAATAGCACACTGACACTTTCCCTCACTGTCCTTCTCTGTCCCTACAAGCAAGATTTAGCACAGAATAGCACACTGATAGTTTCCACGAGTGTCTTTCTCTGTCCCTAAACTCAAGGATTTCAAATATGGTTCAGCAAGATTGGTTTAGGACAGAATAGCACACTGACACTTTCCCTCACTGTCCTTCTCTGTCCCTACAAACAAGATTTAGCACAGAATAGCACACTGATAGTTTCCACGAGTGTCCTTCTCTGTCCCTAAACTCAAGGATTTCAAATATGGTTCAGCAAGATTGGTTTAGGATAGAATAGCACACTGACACTTTCCCTCACTGTCCTTCTCTGTTCCTACAAGCAAGATTTAGCACAGAATAGCACACTGATAGTTTCCACGAGTGTCCTTCTCTGTCCCTAAACTCAAGGATTTCAAATATGGTTCAGCAAGATTGGTTTAGGACAGAATAGCACACTGACACTTTCCCTCACTGTCCTTCTCTGTCCCTACAAGCAAGATTTAGCACAGAATAGCACACTGATAGTTTCCACGAGTGTCCTTCTCTGTCCCTAAACTCAAGGATTTCAAATATGGTTCAGCAAGATTGGTTTAGGATAGAATAGCACACTAACACTTTCCCTCACTGTCCTTCTCTGTTCCTACAAGCAAGATTTAGCACAGAATAGCACACTGATAGTTTCCACGAGTGTCCTTCTCTGTCCCTAAACTCAAGGATTTCAAATATGGTTCAGCAAGATTGGTTTAGGACAGAATAGCACACTGACACTTTCCCTCACTGTCCTTCTCTGTTCCTACAAGCAAGATTTAGCACAGAATAGCACACTGATAGTTTCCACGAGTGTCCTTCTCTGTCCCTAAACTCAAGGATTTCAAATATGGTTCAGCAAGATTGGTTTAGGACAGAATAGCACACTGACACTTTCCCTCACTGTCCTTCTCTGTCCCTACAAGCAAGATTTAGCACAGAATAGCACACTGATAGTTTCCACGAGTGTCCTTCTCTGTCCCTAAACTCAAGGATTTCAAATATGGTTCAGCAAGATTGGTTTAGGACAGAATAGCACACTGACACTTTCCCTCACTGTCCTTCTCTGTCCCTACAAACAAGATTTAGCACAGAATAGCACACTGATAGTTTCCACGAGTGTCCTTCTCTGTCCCTAAACTCAAGGATTTCAAATATGGTTCAGCAAGATTGGTTTAGGACAGAATAGCACACTGACACTTTCCCTCACTGTCCTTCTCTGTCCCTACAAGCAAGATTTAGCACAGAATAGCACACTGATAGTTTCCACGAGTGTCCTTCTCTGTCCCTAAACTCAAGGATTTCAAATATGGTTCAGCAAGATTGGTTTAGGACAGAATAGCACACTGACACTTTCCCTCACTGTCCTTCTCTGTCCCTACAAACAAGATTTAGCACAGAATAGCACACTGATAGTTTCCACGAGTGTCCTTCTCTGTCCCTAAACTCAAGGATTTCAAATATGGTTCAGCAAGATTGGTTTAGGACAGAATAGCACACTGACACTTTCCCTCACTGTCCTTCTCTGTCCCTACAAACAAGATTTAGCACAGAATAGCACACTGATAGTTTCCACGAGTGTCCTTCTCTGTCCCTAAACTCAAGGATTTCAAATATGGTTCAGCAAGATTGGTTGAGGACAGAATAGCACACTGACACTTTCCCTCACTGTCCTTCTCTGTCCCTACAAACAAGGATTAGCACAGAATAGCACACTGATAGTTTCCACGAGTGTCCTTCTCTGTCCCTACAAACCAGGATTAGCACAGAATAGCACACTGACACTTTCCCTCACTGTCCTTCTCTGTCCCTACAAACAAGGTTTAGCACAGAATAGCACACTGTCACTTTCCCTCACTGTCCTTCTCTGTCCCTACAAACAAGGTTTTGCACAGAATGACACACTGACACTCTCCCTACCTATCCTTCTCTGTCCCTAAACACAAGGAATCCAGGATTAGTAAAGGAAAAAAATTACACTGTCCCTGCCTATGCTTCTCTTTCCCTGCTCCGGAACACACTACACAAGGCCGCCGCGCTGGCGGCCTTTTATAGTGTGGGGCGTGTACTAAACCCCCTCAGCAATAATTGGCCACAGGCATCCTGCCTGTGGCCAATCATTGCTCTCCTCGCTGCCGGCGCTGTGATTGGCCAAGCATGCGGGGTCACAGTGCATGCTTGGCCAATCACAGCGCCTGGATGACACTGCGATGGCGTAGTGCATTGTGGGCCATTCGCGTCACTCGAATTAGGCGCGAACGGCCAAAATCGTTCGATCTTCGTCGAACGATCGAACAGCCGATGTTCGAGTCGAACGTATGTTCGACTCGAACACGAAGCTCATCCCTACTCTTGGCTGCTTCTCTGATTAATGCTCTCCTTGCCTGGCCTGTCGGTTTAGGTGGACGGCCATGTCTTGGTAGGTTTGCAGTTGTGCCATACTCTTTCCATTTTCGGATGATGGATTGAACAGAGCTCCGTGAGATGTTCACAGCTTGGGATGATTTTTTTTTAAACCTAACCCTGCTTTAAACTTCGCCACAACTTTATTCATGACCTGCCTGGTGTGTTCCTTGGCCATGAAGGCTCACTAAGGTTCTCTAAGAAACTTCTGAGATTAAATTAGACACAGGTGGACTCTATTTACTAATTAATTGACTTCTGAAGGCAATTGGTTCCACTAGATTTTAGTGAGGGATATCAGAGTAGAGCGGGCTGAATACAATTGCATGCCAAACTTGCATGCACTATGCCCTTCGCCCACCCAGTTGTGGGACAATAGCGAATGAATATTCGCCATTGTCACACTGATCCTCCTCCTCCTGGCCAATCAGGAAGCGGGTTCTGAGACCCATCACCCAATTGGCTGAAAGGAAAGGCAATCCCATTGGAAGCATATGGGGTGCTTATTGGGGGCGTATAAAGTAACTATGGTGTATAACACATTGTTCGCTTCAACAATAAGAACAATGAATCTGCCGTGCTCGTCCAAGTGTCTGTCAACAAGCCTAAATGAGACAGTATCCCTGATAGCTATCAGGATCCCGTTTTTTCTTTTTTAGATGCTGTGGCACTGAACATATGAGGGAGTTTCACGTGTGAGCACTTAGGGGTCTTGTCCAGTGCAAAATGGGTCTCCTGAGAACACAAAGGGGTTGATTTACTAAAGGAAAATCCACTTTGCACTTGCAAGTGCACTGAAAGTGCACATGGAAGTGCAGATGCTGTAGTTCTGAGGGGGACATGCAAGGAAAATAAAAAACAGCATTTTAGCTTGCACATGATTGGATGATAAAATTAGCAGAGCTTCCCCTAATTTCAGAGCTTCCCCTCAGATTTACAGCGATCTACAGCGACTGCACTTCCATGTGCACTTCCAAGTGCAAAGTGGATTTTCCTTTAGTAAATCAACCCCAAAATGTCACAAGGTTGCCGTAAGCCACATGCCACACTTTTAAGATATTTTTTAAAAAAAATCCTTCTACTTCACAATTATGTGCCACTTTGTGTTGGTCTATCACATAAAATCCCAATAAAACACACATATGTTTTTGGTTGTAACATGACAAAATGTGGAAAATTTCAAGGGGTATGAATACTTTTTCAAGGCACTGTATGTATGTATATATATATATATATATATATACAGTATATATATATATATATATATATATATATATATATATATATATATATATATATATATATATTCTTTTTCTTTTTTTTTCTTTAGGTTAGTGTTTCTTTTAATGTTTCTTAGTATTTTGATCATGATGTTTCAAACCTTGGCTCCATCCAGGAGGAGTGGATTGGCCTTCTTCTGTTTCTTCTTCTTCTTCACTTTAGCAGTGATGGGTTGGTACGGGGTACAAAAGCTGGCTTGTTGAAAGTTGGAATCCTGAAGCTCTATGCTGTCCACTTGAACCAGACCTTTGGCTTTCCTTCTTGTATTTTCCATTATATGTGTTTCTGTGAATCTCACCTAGGCATGTTATCCTGTAAGGAAAAAGATTAAAAAGTTAGAGGCACCAGATGGGCAAAACAGCAGCGGGGAGGGTCATTCACTAAGGAGAAGGCGTAGCACCAGTTCCTGCATTAATTGGTGCGCCGGAATCATTAATTGAACGTGCGAACTGGCGCACCTTGAATCGCAAATAGCGATAATAAATACCCGCATATCTAAACTGCAACTGACGCTTTGGTAACTACAGTTTTCTCATTGATAATAGCACACGCCCAATACAATTGGTTAATTTCATCTAATTGGGTGTCTTGTTAGGCAATTAGTAGGTGTTCTCAGTAAATTAACCCTTTTGATGCTAATCTCATTCCTATTACTTCTAATATATCTTTGAAGTGTGTTTTTTTTGGTTAGTTTTTTTGCCCAAATCTTGTAGTGTTTCTAAACCCAATAAATAAAACAAATCAGATCTTGATCTTTAAAGGTGACCATACACTGCAGTCAGTTAGATCTTAAAGGGGTTGTAAACCCTCATGGTTTTTCACCTTGCTCTCCTCGCTGCCGGCGCTGTGATTGGCCAAGCATTCTGTGGTGCTGCAGCCCCCCTGAGCTCCCGTTTTACTTACCTGACCCCGATCTTTCTCTGGCCGGGAACAAGCACACTAGCACTAGCTGGTGTCTCGTGTCCTGATTGGATAGATTGATAGCAGCGTAGCCATTGGCTCCCGCTGCTGTCAATCAAATCCAATGACGCGGCGTGGAGCCGAATCCTGCATTCTGTGTGAATAGACACAGATGCGGGACTCGAGAGCGCGCCTGCATGGGTGTCCACCAAGGAGAGCGCTTCTCCAACGTGGACACTCAATGCGGGGAGGAGCCACCAGCACCGCTGAGGGACCCCAGAACAGGAGGACCGGGGCCACTCAAAACGAACTGCACAGTGGAGGTAAGTATGACATGTGTTTTTTTTTTAAACAATGGTTTACAACCAGGGCCGTTTGAAGGAATTTGGGGGCCCCCAAGCAGATAAGCAGATTGAGAATTTGGGAGAAGCGGGGGGTGCTACACAATTTTTTTCCTTTTTTTTTTTAATTCAGAAAAGGGGGGGTGCTAACGCGGGACATCGACGCTGATCACGAGAGGGGGGGCCGCCAATCGCGGGAGGGGGGCACCAATCGCGGGAGGGGGCCGCCAATATCGCAGGAGGGGGGCGCCAATATCGTGGGAGGGGGGGCGCCAAATCACGGGAGGAGGGGGCCGCCAATTGCGCGGGTGGGGGGGCGCCAATCGCAGGTGGGGGGCCGCCAATCGTGGGTGGGGGGCCGTTAATCGCGGGAGGGGGGGCGCCAATCGCGGGGGGGGCCGCCAATCGCGGGAGGGGAGGCAGCTCTGCTGGGGCCCCAGGCCAGCTGGGGGCCCCAAGCAGTTGCTTGGTTTGCCTGTCCTGTTCTGACGGCCCTGTTTACAACCCCTTTAAATAAATTAGATTTAGTGCAAGAGCCTATTTGATTTCCTATCATTTGAATTAATTGATCAAGTACGTCTTCCTATTACCTATTTTGCCTAAATATGGAGTTGTACAGAGATTAGCCAATCAGATTGCATAGTGCATGACCATCTTAAGTGCAAAATTTGGAATGTAGATGTGCCATGATCCACTTATATGTCCCAAACAATATTTTTTGGGCATTATACAAGGCACATGAGAACACACCTTTTGTCAAGATATGCTAGAGTCCAGGAATCTTCAAACTACATTTCTCTAGCTGTTGCGGAACTACACGTCCCATGAGGCATTGTAAAACTCTGACATTCACAGACATGACTAGGCATGATGGGAATTATAGTTCCTGAACAACTGAAGGGCCATAGTTTGAGAACCCCTATGCTAGACCATTATTTTTCAAGCCTGTGCTTTTTTTTCATACATCACAGATTAGGGAAAGTGCTCAAACCATTTTTGTGCCTCCAGAATTGGGATTGTTGCATCTACCCAACTTCTCTCAGCTGGTGGACACAAGAACCTACATATATATATATATATACATATATAGGGCTTTTTTCAGGGGGAACTGGTGGAACCCAGTTCTACCACCTCTGGCTCAGACCCTGGGGGGGGGCTGCTTACCACAATCACTTGTAAATAGGGATGACCTTCGTGTTCGAGTCGAACATACGTTCGACTCGAACATCGGCTGTTCGATCATTCGACGAAGATCGAACTATTTGGGCCGTTCGCGCCTAATTCGAGTGACGCGAACAGCCCACAATGCACTACGCCATCGCAGTGTCATCCAGGCGCTGTGATTGGCCAAGCATGCACTGTGACCCCGCATGCTTGGCCAATCACAGCGCCGGCAGCGAGGAGAGCAATGATTGGCCACAGGCAGGATGCCTGTGGCCAATTATTGCTGAGGGGGTTTAGTACACGCCCCACACTATAAAAGGCCGCCAGCGCGGCGGTCTTGTGTAGTGTGTTCCGGAGCAGGGAAAGAGAAGCATAGGCAGGGACAGTGTCATTTTTTTTCCTTTACTAATCCTGGATTCCTTGTGTTTAGGGACAAATAAGGATAGGTAGGGAGAGTGTCAGTGTGTTATTCTGTGCTAAACCTTGTTTGTAGGGACAGAGAGGTACAGTGAGGGAAAGTGACATTGTGCTATTCTGTTCTAAACCAATCTTGCTGAACCATATTTGAAATTCTTGAGTTTAGGGACAGAGAGGTACAGTGAGGGAAAGTGTCAGTGTGCTATTCTGTTCTAAACCAATCTTGCTGAACCATATTTGAAATCCTTGAGTTTAGGGACAGAGAGGTACAGTGAGGGAAAGTGTCAGTGAGCTATTCTGTTCTAAACCAATCTTGCTGTACCATATTTGAAATCCTTGAGTTTAGGGACAGAGAAGGACACTCGTGGAAGCTATCAGTGTGCTATTCTGTGCTAAATCTTGTTTGTAGGGACAGAGAAGGACAGTGAGTGAAACTGACAGTGTGCTATTCTGTTCTAAACCAATCTTGCTGAACCATATTTGAAATCCTTGAGTTTAGGGACAGAGAGGTACAGTGAGGGAAAGTGTCAGTGAGCTATTCTGTTCTAAACCAATCTTGCTGTACCATATTTGAAATCCTTGAGTTTAGGGACAGAGAAGGACACTCGTGGAAACTATCAGTGTGCTATTCTGTGCTAAATCTTGTTTGTAGGGACAGAGAAGGACAGTGAGTGAAACTGACAGTGTGCTATTCTGTTCTAAACCAATCTTGCTGAACCATATTTGAAATCCTTGAGTTTAGGGACAGAGAGGTACAGTGAGGGAAAGTGTCAGTGAGCTATTCTGTTCTAAACCAATCTTGCTGTACCATATTTGAAATCCTTGAGTTTAGGGACAGAGAAGGGCACTCGTGGAAACTATCAGTGTGCTATTCTGTGCTAAATCTTGTTTGTAGGGACAGAGAAGGACAGTGAGTGAAACTGACAGTGTGCTATTCTGTTCTAAACCAATCTTGCTGAACCATATTTGAAATCCTTGAGTTTAGGGACAGAGAGGTACAGTGAGGGAAAGTGTCAGTGAGCTATTCTGTTCTAAACCAATCTTGCTGTACCATATTTGAAATCCTTGAGTTTAGGGACAGAGAAGGACACTCGTGGAAACTATCAGTGTGCTATTCTGTGCTAAATCTTGTTTGTAGGGACAGAGAAGGACAGTGAGTGAAACTGACAGTGTGCTATTCTGTTCTAAACCAATCTTGCTGTACCATATTTGAAATCCTTGAGTTTAGGGACAGAGAAGGACACTCGTGGAAACTATCAGTGTGCTATTCTGTGCTAAATCTTGTTTGTAGGGACAGAGAAGGACAGTGAGTGAAACTGACAGTGTGCTATTCTGTTCTAAACCAATCTTGCTGAACCATATTTGAAATCCTTGAGTTTAGGGACAGAGAGGTACAGTGAGGGAAAGTGTCAGTGTGCTATTCTGTTCTAAACCAATCTTGCTGAACCATATTTGAAATCCTTGAGTTTAGGGACAGAGAGATACAGTGAGGGAAAGTGTCAGTGAGCTATTCTGTTCTAAACCAATCTTGCTGAACCATATTTGAAATCCTTGAGTTTAGGGACAGAGAAGGACACTCGTGGAAACTATCAGTGTGCTATTCTGTGCTAAATCTTGTTTGTAGGGACAGAGAATGACAGTGAGTGAAACTGACAGTGTGCTATTCTGTTCTAAACCAATCTTGCTGAACCATATTTGAAATCCTTGAGTTTAGGGACAGAGAGGTACAGTGAGGGAAAGTGTCAGTCAGCTACTCTGTTCTAAACCAATCTTGCTGTACCATATTTGAAATCCTTGAGTTTAGGGACAGAGAAGGACACTCGTGGAAACTATCAGTGTGCTATTCTGTGCTAAATTTTGTTTGTAGGGACAGAGAAGGACAGTGAGTGAAACTGACAGTGTGCTATTCTGTTCTAAACCAATCTTGCTGAACCATATTTGAAATCCTTGAGTTTAGGGACAGAGAGGTACAGTGAGGGAAAGTGTCAGTGTGCTATTCTGTTCTAAACCAATCTTGCTGAACCATATTTGAAATCCTTGAGTTTAGGGACAGAGAGGTACAGTGAGGGAAAGTGTCAGTGAGCTATTCTGTTCTAAACCAATCTTGCTGAACCATATTTGAAATCCTTGAGTTTAGGGACAGAGAAGGACACTCGTGGAAACTATCAGTGTGCTATTCTGTGCTAAATCTTGTTTGTAGGGACAGAGAATGACAGTGAGTGAAACTGACAGTGTGCTATTCTGTTCTAAACCAATCTTGCTGAACCATATTTGAAATCCTTGAGTTTAGGGACAGAGAGGTACAGTGAGGGAAAGTGTCAGTGAGCTATTCTGTTCTAAACCAATCTTGCTGTACCATATTTGAAATCCTTGAGTTTAGGGACAGAGAAGGACATTCGTGGAAACTATCAGTGTGCTATTCTGTGCTAAATTTTGTTTGTAGGGACAGAGAAGGACAGTGAGTGAAACTGACAGTGTGCTATTCTGTTCTAAACCAATCTTGCTGAACCATATTTGAAATCCTTGAGTTTAGGGACAGAGAGGTACAGTGAGGGAAAGTGTCAGTGTGCTATTCTGTTCCTAACCAATCTTGCTGAACCATATTTGAAATTCTTGAGTTTAGGGACAGAGAGGTACAGTGAGGGAAAGTGTCAGTGAGCTATTCTGTTCTAAACCAATCTTGCTGAACCATATTTGAAATCCTTGAGTTTAGGGACAGAGAAGGACACTCGTGGAAACTATCAGTGTGCTATTCTGTGCTAAATCTTGTTTGTAGGGACAGAAAAGGACAGTGAAGGAAACTGTCAGTGTGCTATTCTGTGCTAAACCAATCTTGCTGAAGCATATTGCAAATCCTTGTGTTTAGGGACAGAGAAGGATAGGCAGGGGACAGTGTCAGTGTCATTGTTGCTAAGCCTCCTGCACAGTATACACCTGAAGGTAGCCCTTATTGCTGTTTTTCCCATCTCCCTGCAGGCCATCCATTAAAATGTCTGGAAGGCAAACAAGGAGAGGCAGACAGTCAGGAGGCAAAAAAAGAGGGCAAGCAGGCTCTGTGTCTGGGGGCAACAGTGCTGGTCGTGGACGCGGTGCATTGTCATCAGCACATGGCCATGGGACACGCTTGTCCTTCTTTTCGGCAGCTGGACATGTTGAGCCACATCATGCCGAAGACTTGGTAGAGTGGATGACCAAGCCCACCTCATCCTCCTCATCCTCTCTCACCCAGGCTCAGGGTACTGGCAAAGCAGCTGCCAAAGCGTCCTCTTCTCTGGTATCATTATCTTCATTAGTCAATCCTTCCCTAGACCCACCATGTCCTCCTCCTGAGGAGTCCCCCGAACTGTTTGAGCACAGTGTTGGGTACATGCTCCAGGAGGATGCCCAGCGTTTCGAAGGATCTGATGATGATACCCAGATAGAGGAAGGCAGTAGCGTGAGAGCAGAGAGAGGGGATGCTCAAGAAGGACACCAATCTGGCAGTCATGCTCCAGCAGCTGCAGCATACTGCCAGATTGGCTCCAGTGATGAGGAGGGAGGGGATGATGAGGTCACTGACTCCACGTGGGTGCCTAATATGAGAGAGGAGGAGGAGGAGGATGAGGAGGAGGCACATCTCCAACGAGGCAGGATGCCCTTGGGTGGCCAGCGTATGGGCAGCACACCGACGGAATCACACCGCAGAGCTCCGCCTGTGCAGGGTGCTGCCTCTGCCCGTCATTCAAAAAGTTCTTTGGTGTGGGCCTTTTTTGAGGCGAGTGCATCAGATCGCACAGCTGCTGTTTGCAACATATGTCTCAAGCGTATATCGCGTGGCCAAAACATCAGCCGCTTGGGCACCACATGCTTGATCAGACATATGTTGACCTGCCATGCAGCTCGTTGGCAAGCCTACCTTAAAGACCCACACCAAAGAACAAAGCTGACCTCTTCTTGCACCGCATCAGCTGGGATCTCCAACCCCACTATACCTTCAGTCCTCTCTGAAACCTGCTCTGAGAGGAATGAAGGTGTAGAATTAGGTGTGTCACAGCCAAGTACATGCGGGCACTCTGCTAGCAGTACACCGACGTCCGATTCTAGCAGGCAAATTTCCCTGCCCCAGCTGCTGGACCGTCGAAAGAAGTTCACTCCCAGCCATCCACATGCCCAGCGGTTGAATGCTAGCTTGGCTAAATTGCTAGCGCTTCAACTGCTGCCTTTTCAGTTGGTAGACTCGGCCCCCTTCCGTGAGTTTGTGCAATGTGCGGTTCCTCAGTGGCAGGTTCCCAAACGCCACTTTTTCTCACAGAAGGCGATTCCGGCTCTCTACAGGCATGTGGAAGGCAATGTCTTGGCCTCGCTGGACAGGGCGGTCAGCGGTAAGGTGCATATTACCGCTGACTCATGGTCCAGCAGGCATGGACAGGGACGTTACCTTTCTTTCACGGCCCATTGGGTCACTCTTTTGGCAGCTGGGAAGGATGCAGGACAAGGTGCAGTAGTGTTGGAGGTTGTTCCACCGCCACGCCTCCAAAATGCTACTACTGGTTGTGACACACCTCTCTCCTCCACCCCCTCCTCTTCTTCCTCCATGGCCTCTTCCTGTGGTTTGTCCTCGGAACCAGCGGTGCTCCGTAGGCGTTCAAGGGGCTACGCAAGTACGCAGGCAAAAAGATGCCATGCCGTGCTTGCGCTGGTGTTTTGGGGGACAGGAGCCACACTGGGGATGAGGCCCTGTCTGCTCTGCAGGGGCAGGCCGAGAGGTGGTTGACGCCACGCCAGCTTAAGCCAGGAATGGTGGTTTGCGACAATGGCACCAACCTCCTCTCCGCCCTCCGACAGGGACAACTGACCCATGTGCCCTGTATGGCTCACGTCCTTAACCTGGTGGTGCAGCGGTTCTTGGGCAGGTACCCGGGCTTACAGGATGTCCTGAGGCAGGCCAGGAAAGTCTGTGTGCATTTCCGCAGATCTTATAATGCCAGTGCTCGCCTGGCTGAGCTGCAAAAGGAGTTGAACCTGCCCAAGAACCGCCTTATATGTGACATGCCCACCAGGTGGAACTCAACGTTGGCCATGCTGCAGCGGCTGCACATGCAGCAGAGGGCCATCAATGAGTACCTGTGCGACTACGGCACCAGGACAGGGTCAGGGGAGCTCGGGTTTTTTTCACCATGCCAGTGGGGCATGATCAGGGATGCATGCTCTGTCCTGGCACCTTTTGAGGAGGCCACGAGGATGGTGAGCAGTGACAGTGCATGCATCAGTAACACTGTACCTCTTGTCCACCTGTTGGAGCACACACTGCGTGGAATAATGGACAGGGCACTTGAGGCAGAACAGAGGCAGGAAGAGGAGGACTTCCTTGCCTCTCAAGGCCCCCTTTACCCAGACAGTGTTCCTTCTGTCCCACCCATCGCACAGGAAGAGGAGGAGGAGGAGGAGGGGGAGGAGGATTGTGTCAGCATGGAGGTGGAGGCTGGCACTCAGCATCATCAGCAGCAGTCTTTTAGGGATGATTTACAGTCCCAAGAAACCAGTGGACTTGTACGTGGCTGGGAGGAGGTGGTTGCGGATCATGTCGTCCTTAGTGACCCAGAGGACTCCGGACTGAATGCCTCAGCTAACCTACGCTGCATTGCCTCCCTGATCCTGCAAAGTCTGCGGAAGGATCCTCGTATTCTTCGGATCAAGGAGAGGGACCATGGGGTAGCTATGCCATTTTTCTTAAAGATTTTCATCCATATTACCGGGACCAGACATTACATTAAAGCCGCAAGCAGTTTTAAATGGCTTTTTTTCCTTTAGAAATGTTATTTTGTGCAGGGACAGTTCTAAACACGGGAAACACGTGGCACTTCACAGGCATACTTTAGACACCCCCCAGGTACAATATTTAAAGGAATATTTGACTTTTTTTTTTTCACTTTATGCATCATTAAAATGACTGCTCCCGGAAAACGTCCGTTTTTAAAACTTCTTTTTGCATTGATACATGTCCCCTGGTGCAGAACCGGGGTTCCCAAACTCTGTTTAGGACAATAACATGGATAATAGTCGTTATAATTAGCACTTTAGAATCCGAACGTTTGCATCCATTGTATTTAATAGGGTTCTAATGTTCGTGCGAACTTTCGGTCCGTTCGCGGGTTCTGGTGCGAACCGAACCCGGGGGTGTTCGGCTCATCACTACTTGTAAACACAGAAGTCCAGTTTCTGGGTTACAGGTGACAGCTCTGCAGTCTGTGTAACCCTCCAGAACTCTGCACTCTGTATGTAATGCAATCCTGGTATTTAATGCCCCTCCAACTGTTCGTGAAATTTGACTAACCACACCCAATATTTAATGTGATTTGGAGGGTGTGTGTGAGTGGAGGGGTTTTGGGGGGTCGTGGTTGAGTTCCAGCACCTATTGTTTGAGAAAAAAAACTGTATATATATGTATATGTATATATGTAGTGGCCTCCTCAATCCCCTCTTCGCATCAGCTCATCTTTCTCTTGTCTAGGGGTACGTTAGAGGGGAGAGAGCGGGGTCACCACGCCAAGCCTTCACCACATGTGTCCGTGCGGTGTGAGCAAAGTTCCTTCTCTACCTTCGGGTCAGTGTTGTGCACCTGGAGTTACCTTGAACAAAGTCCACCAGAAAAGATCCCCACACCATTAAAGTCCAACACTTTATTCTTCTCGAGTGAACAGCACATTCAGTTAGACTCCCTTAAAGAACAGAACAAACAAGATGGTGTGGATGCGAGTAGGCCCAGACACAATGAACTCTCCACTTTCCTCCCTGAAAGTGGGCTGCGGTCTCCTAGCGAGGGGGGGTTTTCCTTCCAGGCGGTCTCTGATGGGAGGCTCACCTGTCACTGGCAATCTGCTGCACCCGGTCTTCAAGTGAGTAGCTCCCCCCGGTCCATTACGCCTTCCGGATTAGGGTACCCAATCCCTGGGTTCCCTAGGACCTCCTTCCCTCGCGGAACTCAGTGTTGGGCACTGAGCTCCAGACCTCCATCCGAGTACCTCACCCTAGGCTAAAGGTGCCTGGGATGGAACACGACCTCCGGACGTCCTCTAGGCCTAGGCCGCCTAGAGGACCGACACAAACCACCGCCCTCAGGCTGAAGGTACCTGGGACTCGACCCCATGACAAAGATGGCTGGCCCCCTTTATACCCTCTCCCAGCAAGCACGGTGGGTTCCCCGCCCCACCATACCGCTTCCGAGGGAGGACAAAAAGGAGGCACAGCACACAGCAATGGTTCAACCCCAGCCCAAGGCGACAGCGCCACCTGCCGGACCACAAGGAACTGCACATCGCTGGTGTCTGCCAGTTTGAATTACACCCGGGAAAGTACATACCCGCTACATATTAGACTTGTGCACAACGGAAAAATTAGTTCCGTTTCGGTTCGTTTCTTTCCGGTCCTGTTGATTCGTAATCATTCGTAATTTTGCTAGACGGGATTTTTCGTGTTCGGACTCATTCGTATTTTTGCAAGCGACATTTTTCGTTGAATTTTTTGTTGCTTTATAATTCGTACTTTCGGTAGAGTACGTTGTTTTTCATTGATTCTGGACACAACTCCTACTTTCGTAACTTTTTTTGGGTTCGTTGATTCGTAATTTTCCGTGTCTCTCTCACAACGACGCTGCCTATTATGCCTAATGTGCTTCGAATGGATTTGTACTTTTCTAAATACATAGCGGTTATTTGTAACGATTCAAAATCTTCATTTTGAGAGGGTTCAGCACGGTGAGGGAGAAGCAGAGAGCAGAGCAGAGTGTTATTGTGCTTCGAATGGATTCGAAATCTCGTATTTTACTTTCGTTTTTTACATGCGGCTATAACCTCCGCCCCTGTACACCATTTTGAGAGGGAGTTCAGCACGGTGTGGGAGAAGCAGAGAGCAGAGCAGAGTGAGTGTTATTGTGCTTCGTATGGATTCGTACATTCGTAACTTTTTCATAACGAATTATGCCGAAGACATTCGGGCATTCGCTATTTGCGGTATAATTTATTTCGGATTCGGCCTTATTCGTAATTGCTTTGTTCGGAAATTCGAATGCTTCCGAATGTCCGAAAGTTGCTAAATTCGGACGAATTTCAATTCGTTACGAAACGAATTGCACAAGCCTACTATATATATATATACATACATACATACATACATATGTAGCGGGTGTCAAATTTAGTGGGGTGTATCTGGGCTATAGATGGCCCAGATACATTGATTTTTATGGACACTTTGGAGTGTGGGAGGTATGAATGGTGTCATGTCCCCTGCGGTCCCTAGGTGGCGCTGTCACCTGGGACCGGGGTTGAACTGACATTCTAGAGCCGTGCCCTTTTTGTCCTCTCACGGCAGTAGTACGGTGGGGTGGGGAACTTGCTGGGAGATGATATAAAGGGGGCGGACATCTTGCGCACAAGGTTCATTCCCCAGGCACCTTCGGCCTGGGGGCTGCTGCGGTTCGTCTGTGCCCAGGCGCCCTCGGCCTGGGTGTGTGGAGTCGAGTTCCATCCCAGGCACCTTCAGCCTGGGGTGAGGTACTTTACCAGGAGGCCTGGGGCCCAGTACCTTCGACTGGGTCCCACGAGGGCGAAGCATTCCTAAGGTGCCCCCGGTATTGGGTACCTGAATCCAGGGCGTAAGGGACAGGAGACGTGACCTCCCCGAAGAGCCAGCACAGCATTTGCTGGTGACGGTGGAGGCCTCTGGTGACTGTCCGGATGGATGTCTTCCTCTGACAGGGGTCGTTTGTTCTAAAGGAGGTAATTAATGTTCTCATGCTCTGTGGCAGGGACCCATCTTCCTCAGGTCAGTGGCAGGCCTCATCCAAGGCCTGTGTCAGAGGCCTCAACGTTCACCCAGGTCAGTGGCAGTGACAAAATTCACGGTCGTGGCAGCGACTGTGCGCCAAGCCTGTTTGCACTAAACGGAACAGGAGAAACTTTATTCATTGTGTTGTGCCTGGACCTACTCTTTCCCACACCCTGTCTGTTCTTTTAAAAGTCAACCAGTCTACCTATTGATCTAAGCAATAAAACAGAGTTGGACTTTTTATGGTGTGGAACTCGTGTTACTGGAAGGTAAGTGTCCCTGTCAGTGACAGTGGCAATCATCCTCCACAGTGGAAGCTGAGGCTCCGGCCTAAAACGCAGACCCGAAGGTAAACGGTTTAGCTCATATCTCTGCATCCTACATCAGAGAGCCGAGCTGGTGGTGTGCATCTTTCCCCCTTCTCCCAGATACCCCTAGATGAGTAAAACCAGCCGTGAAGAGAGGGGAGAAGCTGGGGGAGGACCGATACACGTGGGGGCTCGTTCGGGATTTGTGTTTATGCAATGGAGCCAAAGCTATCGGAGTTTGAACTTTGCTGCCCAGAAGAGTTCCGAGTAGGTCGGCCATATTGGCCAAGGATGTTGAGGCCCTGGGTATGATTTGTCCCGGATGTGTTCGGGACTGGTGGTACAGTTAAAGCCATTCGGGCGCTGTAAGCCTGCGGGGAGTTTATGTTTGAGGTGGAGCAGTCCATAGAGAGACCTCAGGTCTTCCACCTCAGCCCTACATCAGGCGCCGCCACTCAACAAGGAGAAATCAACGATTGGACAGCCGTCCCTACGCGCTCTGTAGAGACCTACGTGGAGGTTGCGAACAAAGGGATGGAGAATGCGAAATCTGGAGATGCTGCTTCGGTCACCACAGTTTCCCTACTCCCAGCGCCAACAAGGAAGGTCGGTCTTGTGAGAGATTCCAGCGGCCAAGATGGAGGACAACCCCTGTGCTCGCCTGGCCCAGATGGATCCGGTAGGAAGAGTCCTGGACATCCTTTCACAAGTTTGGGTCGAGGTAAGCCAGGGACTGGGACTTGGTGTTGGGACGGAGGTGTCAGGGATTCACGGCCCCTTGAGCCCGTGGGTGGGAGTGATTCGGTGTCCACTACCAACTACCTGCCCGCGGAGGAGTGTGACACCTCCGACCTGGAGTCGGTCTCCGATGTGGGAGACGACGTCGTCATAGACAAATTGTTTGCTGAGAAGGGCTGGGACAAGATGCCTCTCTCCTCATCTCGTAGAGCCAGGGATCCACCTATGTCCACAGGGTATAGTACACCCCGGGTGGAGGCACCAGCAGCTGAGGAGGGACCCCGTTCCCGGCCTGCCCTTCAGTCCCCGGTTCCTCCTGCACCTATCACCGGGGACAAGAGACTGTCGCTGCGGGCACCTATGCCCAACTTGGAGGTGGTCAAGGCACCTCGCCATCCGGATTCAATCGTCCTGCCGGGCGAGGGAGACCGCTCTACCATGCCTCCCTTGTCTAGGCTACAGCGTTTGTTCTGCCAGAAAGTTGCCAACGAGTATGGGTGGGAGTACCCATATTTATCTAAGGAGCTACTGTATGAAGTGGAAATCTGCAGGGAACGTTGGTATAATGACTTTGTGTGGACACACATCAAAGTCCCACACGCACGCAGGTACCTCACTTGTTCCCCAAAGGCATCTCAAAGATTTAAGGATTGTAAAGCAAAGTGGATGTTAGGTCGGCACATCCATGCTGACAAAGTGTTGATTCGACGGAAAGAAGGGGAGGATGTCGAATATCACATAGAGACTGTGGATCAGCATTTGAAAACCCCTGTCTTGCCGCATCCTAGATTCTACCTGTAGGAGAAAAAGACTCCTTTCCTTTGTCCTGCAAGTTTGCTGAACTTTCCGGTGTTTGTTTTTCCTTCCCGGAAACCCAGGAACTGTACCTGAGTTTAACGGGTGTTGTGCTCTTTGGGGGAATGGGGGACTGTTGCTGTTGTTTCTCCCTTCCTCCCTCCTGCAAAGTGATCATGGACTTTGGGGTGTAGTTAGGGCCAAAGTACAGAAGAAAAAAAAAAGTTTTTATCAAGGATTCAACAAGTGCTTTTACCGTGGCACTGTCACCAGGTGGTAGTGTTGCGCAACGTTATTCACTTTACACCACATACTTCTTGGAAGGAAAAGGATTTCTCTTTGGGGAGATTTTTTCGTTCCAACACCCACGCATGTGTCAGGGAAATTGTGTGTTTGATTTATTTTTTTGTCCCCTCTGCAGGAGAACGTCTGTCAAGACCGCTGAAAATGGGGCGGGTCTTAGATAGTGATGTGGGAGGGGGAGGAAGGAAAAGAGATGTCAATGGTGTTATTGTGATATGTATGCTGTTATGTGTTGTTTCCCTTTTCCTTCCCTTTCTTGTCAGGTTCAGGCACAACCACCATATTTTTTTCCAAATTTACATTTTTGCGCATTTTTTAAAACAGTCTCTGGATGGAGGTTATGTTGGCTCCCTTTGGGGCATGCCTTGATTCAGACACTGGGGACCAGTGTCAAATTGCTGGGGGGAGAGTTTAGCGGGTGTCAAATTTAGTGGGGTGTATCTGGGCAATAGATGGCCCAGATACATTGATTTTTAGGGATTTATGGACACTTTGGAGTGTGGGAGGTATGAATGGTGTCATGTTCCCTGCGGTCCCTAGGTGGCGCTCTCACCTGGGACCGGGGTTGAACTGCCATTCTAGAGCCGTGCCCTTTTTGTCCTCCCACGGCAGTAGTACGGCGGGGCGGGGAACCCGCTGTGCCTGCTGGGAGAGGATATAAAAGGGGGCAGACATCTTGCGCCCAAGGTTCATTCCCCGGGCACCTTCGGCCTGGGGGCTGCTGCAGTTTGTCTGTGCCCAGGTGCCCTCGGCCTGGGCGCGTGGAGTCAAGTTCCATCCCAGGCACCTTCAGCCTGGGGTGAGGTACTTTACCAGGAGGCCTGGGGCCCAGTACCTTTGACTGGGTCCCGCGAGGGCGAAGCATTCCTAAGGTGCCCCCGGTATTGGGTGCCTGAATCCAGGGCGTAAGGGACCGGAGACCTGACCTCCCCGAAGAGCCAACGCAGCATTTGCTGGTGACGGTGGAGGCCTCTGGTGACCTTCCGGATGGATGTCTTCCTCTGACAGGGGTCGTTTGTTCTAAAGGAGGTAATTCATGTTCTCATGGTCTGTGGCAGGGACCCATCTTCCTCAGGTCAGTGGCAGGCCTCATCCAAGGCCTGTGGCAGAGGCCTCAACGTTCACCCAGGTCAGTGGCAGTGACCAAATTCACAGTCGGTGGCAGTGACTGTGCGCCAAGCCTGCTTGCACTAAATGGAACAGGAGAAATTGTATTCATTGTGTTGTGCCTGGACCTACTATTTCCCACACCCTGTCTGTTCTTTTAAAAGTCAACCAGTCTACCTATTGATCTAAGCAATAAAACAGAGTTGGACTTTTTATGGTGTGGAACTTGTGTTACTGGAAGCTAAGTGTCCCTGTCAGTGACAGTGGCAATCATCCTCCACAGTGGAAGCTGAGGCTCCGGCCTAAAACGCAGACCCGAAGGTAAACGGTTTAGCTCATATCTCTGCATCCTACATCAGAGAGCCGAGCTGGTGGTGTGCATCTTTCCCCCTTCTCCCAGATACCCCTAGACGAGTAAAACCAGCCGTGAAGAGAGGAGAGAAGCTGGGGGAGGACCGCTACACATACATATGTAGCGGTCTCCTCTCTCCCCTCTCGTCTATCAGCTCGTCTGTCTCTTGTCTAGCGGTACTTTAGAGGAGAGAGAGCGGGGTCACCACGCCAAGCCCTCACCGCAGATGTTTGTGTGGTGGAAGCAAAGTTCTTGTTTTACCTTCGGGTCAGTGTTCTGCACCTGGAGTTGCCTTGAACAATGTCTGCCAGAAAATGAGCCCCACACCATTAAAGTCCAACACTCCTTTATTCTTCTTGAATGAACACAATCAGTTAGACTCCCTTGTAGAACAGAACAGAAAAGGAGGTGTGGATGCGAGTAGGCCCAGACACAATGAACTCTCCACTTTCCTTCCTGAAAGTGGATTGCGGTCTTCGAGCGAGGGGGAATTTCCTTCCAGGTGGTCTCCGATGGGAGGCTCACCTGTCACTGGCAATATGCTGCACCGGGTCTTCAAGTAAGTATCTCCCACCGGTCCATTACGCCTTCCGGATTCGGGTACCCACTCCCGGGGTTCCCTAGGACCTCCTTCCCTCACGGAACTCAGTGTTGGGCACTGAGCTCCAGACCTCCATTCCGAGTACCTCACCCCAGGCTAAAGGTGCCTGGGATGGAACACGACCTCCGAACGTCCTCTAGGCCTAGGCCCGCCTAGGGGACCGACATGAACCACCGCCCTCAGGCTGAAGGTGCCCGGGCTTGACTCCCGCCACCAAAAATGGCCGCCCCCTCTATACCCCCTCCATGCAAGCACGGCGGGTTCCCCGCCCAACCATACAACCGCTGAGAGAGACCAAAAAGAGGTACGACACCGCAACGATGACTCAACCCCGGGCCCAAAGCGGCAGTGCCACCTGGTGGGCCCCAGGGAACCATACATCACTGTTTTCCCCACCAGATTCAAAAAATAGAAAGCATATACCCGCTACACATACATACATACATTCACAGACGCACTGAAGCAGGAAGCAATATACATTGGCCTGGAAGTGAATCTGTACACAGGAAGTAGGTGTGTGTTTTGAGGTCAAATCATTTAGACATAAACACATGACCCACACAAACACCCACATGTAAAAATAAATAAAAAATTATCTTAATTTGCAAATAATTTGCAAAATAATTTGCAAATGAGAAATTAGCAGCAGTACAAGCAACTTCCTGGAGGGGCGTGATGTCATTCCTGTGTGCTGGCCACCACTTCCTGGGAACCAGATATGCACAACGGGAAAATACATATGCAGACATCTAGCGGCAGGAACTCACTTTTTATGGAAATTAATAGTAAAGCAGATGCAGATTTCCAGGACTGGACTAACAAATGTTTCTAGTGAAAGGCAACTGGTGTTTTCTATTAAACAAGGTCTATATGTGCCATTGACATGAATCACAGTTGAACTTAAGAATGTGTCTTTGCAAAGTTAAACTAAATGAAATCCTTTCTTATTTTTGCTTGGGAATAGAGTGCAGAGAGATTTGAAGTCTTGTCAGTTTTTGGGGATGTCTGTACCCCTGATAGGGTGTAGACACCTCCCAAATTTTGCAGATTTTTCCTTCAAATTTATTCACTTCCTGTCACATAGCCAAACAGGAAGTGAGGGTAAAAATCCTTACCAATGTCTTTCCATGGGGACAAACAGGTCGATCTAACTTGAGGCAACATGCACTCTAGCACTTTGCAGTGGACACCCCAAATTATTATGTATCTTGGACTTTGGGGTTTATTTACTAAAGGCAAATCCACTTTGTACTACAAGTGCAGTCGCTGGAGATCCAAGGGGGACATGCCAGGGAAATAAAAAACAGCATTTTTTTCTTCTACATGATTGGATTGGAACCCGATCGCCTCTCGAGGGGTCAGGAAGGAATTTTCCCCTGCTGTAGCAATTGGCCTGACTCGGCTGGGGTTTTTCGCCTTCCTCTGGACCAACAGGGGGGAGGTTAGGTCATTGGGCCCTATTCACCATCCCACCACCTTTTTTTTCTTCCCATCATGTGCAACTTTAAATACTCAGCGGACACCCTCCAGAGGCTAAGGAATACTGCCTCAACATTACCAACCTCCACCCAAAAAATACTACGAAAAGAACAACTGCTAAGGATCAATCGACAATCGACTATCAAAAACACGAAAACACCACTTCAACTACAACATATAGCTTGCGCCCTGATCAACACCAGATCGGCAGTCAAGCACAGACAGGAAATTCACGACTTCATCACGCAAAACGACATAGATTGCCTCTTTATCACGGAAAGCTGGCTAACACCTGACTGTAACACCATCCTAACAGAAGTGGTGCCTGAGGACTACTCCATCCTAACTGAGCATAGAACAGGACAAAGAGGAGGAGGCCTAGCAGTGATCTTCAAATCTCACCTCTCTATCATCAAACCAACTCTACAGAACTCATTGCCGTTCATGGAGACACTCACTCTGCAACTCCAAACAACACCCCAGGACACCATTCACATACTGCTATGCTACAGACCGCCAGGACCAAAGGCAAATCTCCTCACACCCTTTACCGAATTCATCTCGACATACACTTTAAAAACCAAAAACTTCCTATTACTCGGGGACTTCAATCTCTGGGCTAACTCCACTCAGGACCCCATCGCCACCTCCTGCATCAACCAATTGGAAGAATTAGGTCTGCAGCAACTGATAAATGCCCCCACGCATGGATCGGGGCACATTCTGGACCTCATCTTCAAACAAAATCTGGACATCAACACAGTGGACAACATGCCGTTACCATGGACGGATCACCACGCTATCAAATTTAAACTTACCACCAACACCATCTCCCAAAAATCAGAACACTCAATAACAACAAAATGGACAAGATCTCAGAAGAAACTACACTCGGAACTCTTCAAAACTACTCTATCAAATAAAATAGGAACGCAAAATCTCAACCACTCAACGGAACAAACACTCAACTCCTTAAACAAAGCATTACTACAAACAGCAGACACAGTCGCTCCGAGACGCAGGGCCCTCATTCGCAGAAACAACTCCGGCTGGTTTAATGACACTCTTACCCTACTGAAGCAAGAACGCAGAAGAGCCGAAGGAGCCTGGAGAAGAAACCCAACTAAGGAAAACCACATTAATTACAAAGCACTCACTAAGAAATATCACAAAGCAATTTTCAAAGCAAAAAAGGAACATTTCTCAAACACCATCAAAAAAGGCCTAAACCGACCTCGTGAACTCTTCAAACTAGTAACTCAAACTATGAACCCCACCTGCCTAGAACCTTCAGCAAACGAAACACAAGAGTTCTGTAATGAGCTATCGGACTTTTTTATCGACAAAATCGAAAACATTCGAGAATCAATTCAACAGAAAAAAACAACCAACCCTGCTCTGCCAAAGCAAATAGAGGAAATCAATATGAACACTATACAATTGACAAAATTTTCGCTGGTCCCGATCACCATCGACACCACCAAAAATATAATCAGAAGCCTCAGAGACAGCACATCTCCAAATGACATAATCTCTACAAAACTCCTGAAAGAATGTACCGACATTTTAGCACCCACCATAACACACCTCGTAAATCAATCATTCAAAGAAGGTATTGTTCCAATCTCTCTCAAGCAAGGCATAATCAAACCCCTCCTAAAGAAACCCAACCTGGACCCCAAAGACCCAAACTACCGCAGACCGGTAACAAGCCTCAACACCATCTCCAAGATCATGGAGAAAGCAGTAGTACAACAGCTACAACTCTATTTGGACACCCACAAACTCTTGGATCCACTACAATCAGGCTTCCGCCCAGGCCATGGCACAGAAACAGCACTTCTTAAAATATGGGATGACACCCTCGAAGCAGCAGATGACGGAGAATCATGTCTCCTGGTGCTGCTGGACCTCAGTGCAGCGTTCGACACAGTAGACCACAAAACTCTACTCATTCGCCTTAAAGAAGTAGCCGGAGTCGCAGACCCTGACCTACACTGGTTCGCATCCTTCCTAGACAATCGTTCCCAGACAGTGAAACTAGGAGCCTTCACCTCTGAAACTCGCACAATTTCTTGCGGAGTCCCCCAAGGATCACCCCTGTCACCCGTGCTCTTTAACATCTACCTCCGCCCACTCCTCAAAATCATCAGCAAACAGGGCCTGTGCTACCACTCATATGCTGACGACACCCAACTCTACTTTCGTATCACCGGGAAAAAAGACCAATATCACGGATTGGAAACCTGTCTCACATTGATCGATGAATGGATGACTGAGAATTCCCTCAAACTCAACGGATCCAAAACAGAACTCCTTCTCCTCAACGCAAACCGAAAGACAAAAACTAAGACTTCTTGGACACTCCCCACTATCCTTGGACAGACCATTACCCCGAGCACCAAAGTCAAAAGTCTCGGAGTCATCTTTGACTCGGAGATGTCGATGGACGCACAAATTGGATCAGTAGTCAGCGGAGCTCACCATCTCCTCCGTCTACTACGTAGACTCATCCCCTTCATCCCAAAAGAGGATACAGCAGTAGTAGTTGGAACAATTATCAACTCCCGACTCGATTACGCAAACGCCCTCTACCTCGGACTACCCAAATACCAGATTTCGCGCCTACAAGTCATCCAGAACACGGCTGCCAGGCTGGTAACGGGAAAAAAACCTTGGGAATCCATCACCCCATCACTAAGGACCCTTCATTGGCTAACCGTAAAGGATCGGATCACATTCAAGACCCTCTGTCTCACCCACAAGTGCACACAGGGAAACGCTCCACAATATCTATGCGAGAAGATAAAACACTACACCCCCAATCGCAATCTCCGATCAACCAACCAAAACCTCCTTCACATCCCCAAGTCCCGCTACAAATCAAAGGGAGAACGAAGATTTGCAGTCCAAGGACCACGGCTATGGAACGCTCTACCCACCAACATCCGCATGGAAGAAAACCACCGGGCCTTCAGGAAAAAACTTAAGACCCACCTATTCTGAAGGGTCAGGATGTCACTGGATGCAAAGCGCCTTGAGGCGATTTAGTTCGCATTTGTAGCGCTATACAAGTTATTCACTCACTCACTCATAGGATTGTCTTGAGCTAGATTTTATTTAGCTCAGTGCTCTAAAGCAGTGGTTCTCAACCCTGTCCGCAAGTACCCCCAACAGGCCATGTTTGCAGATTTTCCTTTATCTTGCACAGGTGCTTTTTGATTACAAACAATTTTATTTAAGGATCAACATCATACAAAGAAAATGTCAGACATCATAGTCGAATCAGATAATGGTATACAATCACAGGACACGGGAAGAAGATGAGGGTAAACATAAGGAGAATCAATACATGTGAAGACAACAATCTAGTAGAGTATTCGGGTACAAGTAGAGAGGTTATATAAGGTGTTAGCAGAGAGAGTTATGTAACATTATCAAAGCACATTGGTCCAGTGTTTCCATTTATTTTCATATACTAGTGTAGCGGGGTCTCCTTTAAGGCCCCAGGACTACGTTACCCAGAACCCCATTCGGCACCCAGAGTGCAATTGGCCACCGCAGAGACTCATGGGGGGGGCTATTTAAGAAGGAGGCGAGGCGGAGCTCGGCCTCTTTGGGACCCCGCGCTGCAAGCAACAGTCTTCCTGTGCGGATCTGCTGCAGTGCAAGGCCTGAAGCCTGGGGCCTTGCGCAACTTCCGAAGAGCCTTCCACCCCACTGCGGAGCCTGGGTGGCATCTGAATTGTCGAGTAAGGACATCAGTTGGATCGGGGACCCGATCGTGGCAGACGCTGTGTGCGGAGACACAGCAGGTGGAAGTCCCGGACTGGGATCGCGTCCGGAGTGGTGAGCGAGCACTTGCTCAATCCAATAGACTGTACCGTGTTTAGGCCTATAGACTGCCTTGGCCCACCAATCGTTTGTTTGTTACTTCACTGGAGACCAGTAGCAGGACAGAGTTTAAAGGGTCTCCAGTATAGTGCTCCTTGGGACTGCCTACTTTGTGGATTACAAAAATACTGTTTCATCAAGTGCACCACCGAAAGTTTGCATGCAAAGAAATCCTTAATGAAAAGACTGAGATTTCTTCTGTGTCAGGCCTGACCAGGGAGGGGAGATAGACTATTGTTTTAGTGCGCCATTGGGCGCGTATACAAATATAGCTGCGCGTGGTGGATTACCGCGCTGCGCCATTATTGCGTGCTATACCTATTGCTGCAGGACTCTGTAAGCAAGTTGTATGTGTTATGTTCTGCCTATGCCCTTTTGAAACTAAAGTAAAACCGTTATACTTGACCTCTCGCATCAGTGTGTTGTCTTATTGCAAAGAGGTAACCCTTGCAATACTGTTTGATTGTGATACAAGTATAATCCCTAGACTAGCTGTGCCAGAGTGGGTCGAGTAAGATTGCCGGGGGTTGGCGGTGCTGTACACAGGGCCCGAAACAAAATCCAGCATCTCTCTTAACTGGGGGTAGCGCTACACTAGCATAGTGTCATATAAAGTGTGGTGAATGCGTTCCGCCAGTTTGATGGCATCCATACGTGCCGATACCTGTGACCACGGAAGGGAAGAGGAACGCCAGTTAAGCGCAGTTACCCAATGAATGGCCAAGAAAAGTGAGTGGATTCCTTTTGCACAGGGCAAAGGGACGTCAGGTATGGACGTAAAACATAGGCACATTTGGGCGGTGAGGGTAATGATGTGGCCAGCGATGGCTGATACCTTTGAGGCTGCCGTTTGCCAAATGGGCTTAAGATACCTACAACTCCAGAAAGTGTGTATTAACATGCCTACCTCAGAGCAGCCCCGAAAACAGAGCGGGGAAACCGCAGGGTAGATGGAGTGTAGGTGTGCGGGGGTCAGGTACCACCTTAGATGTAGTTTGAGAGGTGTCTCCCGAATAGAGTAGGCTCTGGTGTTTTTGTACATATTCGTCGGCATCTCCTCCCAGTCTGGCGGGTCAAAAGTCATGCCCAACTCCCCCTCCCACTTCAACATTGGTTTGGTTTTTGCTGCCATGGCAAATTCGTTAAGTATAATGTATATTCTAGATATAACCCCCCTATCTCTGGAAGAGTGAGTACATACGCGTTCATAAGGGGCATTATGGATTTGGGATTCCAGGGGGCCCCTATTCTGGTAGAAATGCCTGACCTGTATATACCTGTACAACTCTGAGGGGGGGAAATCCCACTCTGCTTGTAGTTGTTGGAAGTGTTTAAATGACGACCCTCCTTCAAGGATTGGAACGTTATAACAGCTGAAGTTAACCACCGGGAGAATGCTGCCCTATCCTGAAAGGCCCGGGGGGAAATCAGGGTCACCTATAAAGGAGTACAATGGGGATAGAGGAGAGGATAAGTGGAATTTATGGCCGTACAGCAACCAAAGGTGTACCGACTGGCTAACGACCGAGTTCAGTGGAGCAAGTTGGCCTGTCTTGATGGACCTGGACCACAATAACCCTGGCAGGTGGAAGGGAAGGATAGACTAAGGCCTCGTACACACGACCGATTTTCTCGGCAAGAACCAGCAAGAAACTTGCTGGCAGAGAGGTCTTGCCGAGTAAATCGGTCGTGTGTACGCTGCTAGCGTGTTTCTCGTCGAGAAAACCGACAAGAAACCTTGACGAGAAAATAGAGAACCTGCTCTCTATTTTCTCGTCGAGATTCTCCTCGGCGTGTTTCTCGACGAGAAAAGTGAGTGTGTGTACACTTACCTGTCCGCCCGGAAGCCCGCGCATGTTCGAAATGAATTCGACGCATGCGCGGTAGCTTCCTAGGCATACGTAGGGTATACCAAGATGGCGGCGACGGCATCGAATGTGACGAGCGCATGCTCGACGTAGTCGATGACGTCACCGCGTACACTCCTTTCAAAGAACCGCGGGTTCTTTGAAACGAGCGTGTGTACACTCGGCCGGGACAAGTTTCTTGTCCAAGAATCTCGTCGAAAAAAACGACATGTTTTTCTCAACGAGAATCTCGGCCGTGTGTACGAGGCCTGAGTCTCAAAAGTTAACCAGGGAATACCGTCTGAGGAGGTGTGCCATTGTGCGGTTTGTGCAAACCTGGAAGCTAAATAATAGCGCCAAAGGTCTGGAAGGCCCAAACCTCCCAGGGGCTGGGGTCTATACAGTAAGGATTTATTGAATCTTGGTTTCTTATTATGCCACACAAATTTATTGACATCCTTTTGAATTGATTCAATGTAGGTCTTAGAGACGTATATAGGGAGGGCCCTGAAGAAAAATAGCAACTTAGGCAAAATGGCCATTTTTATAGCTGTGACTCTGCCCAGAAATGAGATGTGATATTTATCCCAGGTTTTAAGCATGGATCTGACATGAGAGACTATGGGATGATAGTTTACATGGAACAAGGATTGAAAGGTAAGGGTAAGCTGTATCCCTAAGTAGCGAAAGGTGTCCGTACACCAAGCAAAATCAAAGTGTTGCCTCAATGAGGATGCAAGATCATTTGGTATATTGATTGGCATGTCCGAGCATTTAGCTAATTAACTCCCAACTCTGAAATTTGGTGAAATTAATCTAGTAAGGAGGTGAGATTCGGTAGTGCTATAAGTGGGTTGGTCAGAAACTGGAGCACATCATCTGCATATAAGCTGAGTTTAAATTCATCAGGGCCCTTACGATATTCTTTTATATTTACATTGTCGGTTATAGCACGGGACAGGGGTTCAATGGCTAGAGCAAAAAGGAGAGGGGATAGCGGGCACCCCTGCCTAGTGCCCTTCTGAAGGGGGAAAAATGAGGAATTGTTGCCTGGCAATTTAATGCGCGTTTGGGGGTTTCTATATAAGGCATGGAATCCCTGTATGAATTCTCCAGTGATGCCAAATTTGGGCAACAAGTGATCAAGGTAGGACCAGCTAACGCTGTCGAATGCCTTGTGTATATCCAGGCTGAGAAGGAGAGTTTGTTTAGAATGTAAGTTGGCGTCTTGTATTATATTGGTGACCAGGCGGATGTTATCAGTGATCTGCCTACCAGGAATAAATCCCGTCTGGTCAGGGGAGATCAAACTGGTGATCACGGAGGCTAATCTATCCGCTAGTAATCTACCAAAGATTTTCAGATCATTGTTATTTACCGAGATCGGGCGGAAGTTTTGGGGTAATGAATGATCTTTGTGGGGTTTTGGGATAAGGGACATGTTGGCTAGTAGCATCTCGGCCGGAAAGTCATTTCCTTTCAAGATATAGTTATAAAGGGTAGCAGTGACCATAACATGATTTCATTTGATGTTAGTTGTAAGCAAAAATCACATACGGGAAAGATAAAAACACTTAATTGCAAGAGAGCAAATTTTCCAAGGATGAGGGCTGCTCTCCAGGACTTAGACTGGGAGGGAATATTGGCATCAATGGCCACAGAACAGAAATGGGAATTCTTCAAAAAGACTGTTTGTGAACTCACTGCAAAGTATATTCCCATGGGCAATAAATTTAAAAGGCTAAAAATAAAACCTATGTGACTCACTGCCAAAGTTAAAAAAGCTATAAACTATAAGAAATGAGCTTTTAAAAAATATAAAAATGAGGGAACACTAGTGTCATTTAAATGTCAAAATGAACGACAGATTGCAAAAGATAGTAGGACAAACCCCAAAAAATTCTTCAAATATATTAAAAGTAAAAAGGTCAAGTCTCAGCATGTAGGCCCTTTACAAAATAATCTAGAGTGGGTGACTGGGGACAAAGAGAAGGCTAATTTATTAAATACTTTCTTCAGTTCTGTGTATACAAAGGAGCATGGGGGAAGCTCATGTCCAAAATGGGGGTGGTAGTGACACAGCCCCAAATCCACAATGGCTCAAAAGTGATATGGTCCAGAAATATTTAGACAGAATAAAGGTGGATAAAGCACCTGGACCAGATGGCATACATCCACGGATCCTAAAAGAATTGAGCTCTGTAATTTCAAAGTCATTGTATTTAATTTTTAGGGACTCATTAATGACAGGAATAGTACCACTGGATTGGCACAG
Organism: Rana muscosa; assembly: GCA_029206835.1. Lineage (NCBI taxonomy): Eukaryota > Metazoa > Chordata > Amphibia > Anura > Ranidae > Rana > Rana muscosa. Next base: position 1,092,650,104 of record CM055117.1, read on the forward strand.
GGCCAATGTGGTGCCTATATTTAAAAAGGGAATTGAGTCTTTACCAAGTAACTATAGACCTGTTAGTTTAACTTCTACAGTTGGGAATATACTGGAGAAATTAATAAAAGACAACATAGATGAGTTCTTGCTGGAAAAAAACTATTTAAGCAACAGACAGCATGGATTCATGAAAGACAGAAGTTGTCAGACAAACCTGATTTCTTTTTATGAAGAGGTAAGTAAGACCTTGGACAAAGGGGTGGCTGTGGACGTGGTATACTTGGATTTTGCAAAAGCGTTCGATACAGTTCCCCACACACGGCTCATGTGCAAGGTAAAGTCTACAGGATTGGAAATATCAGTTTGTAAATGGATAGAAAACTGGCTAAAAGACAGAATTCAGAGAGTAGTGATTAATGATTCTTACTCTGAATGGTCCAAGGTTATCAGTGGTGTACCCCAAGGTTCAGTGTTGGGACCCTTACTTTTTAATATCTTTATAAATGATATTGGGTCTGAGATCAAAAGTAACATTTCTGTCTTTGCAGATGACACTAAGCTATGCAGTGAAATAACGTCCTTACAGGATGTCGCCAATTTACAAGCCGACCTCAGTGCTCTGTCTAATTGGGCGACTATGTGGCAGATGAGGTTTAATGTTGATAAATGTAAAGTTATGCACTTGGGGGCTAAGAATAGGAATGCATCATACATACTAGGGGGAGTACAACTGGGGGGATCCGTAGTGGAGAAGGATCTGGGGGTTTTGGTAGATCATAAGCTCAATAATGGCATGCAATGCCAAGCTGCAGTTTCCAAAGCGAGCAAAGTCCTTTCTTGTATTAAGAGAGGTATGGTCTCCAGAGAGAGAGATATAATTTTGCCCCTGTTCAAATCATTAGTAAGACCTCATCTGGAATATGCAGTTCAGTTTTGGGCCCCAGTTCTCAAAAAGGATATCGGGGAACTGGAGAAAGTGCAGAGAAGGGCAACAAAACTGATAAGAGCCATGGAGGAGCTCAGCTATGAGGAAAGATTAGAGGAACTGAATTTATTCACTCTTGAGAAGAGGAGATTAAGGGGGGATATGATCAACATGTACAAATATATAAGGGGTCCATATAGTGAACTTGGTGTTGCGTTATTCACTTTACGGTCAACACAAAGGACAAGGGGGCACTCTTTGCGTCTAGAGGAAAAGAGATTTCCCCTCCAAATACGGAAAGGTTTCTTCACAGTAAGAGCTGTGAAAATGTGGAATAGACTCCCTGCAGAGGTGGTTCTGGCCAGCTCAGTAGATTGCTTTAAGAAGGGCCTGGATTCTTTCTTAAATGTACATATTATAACTGGGTACTGACATTTATAGGTAAAGTTTATCCGGGGAATATCCGATTGCCTCTCGGGGGATCAGGAAGGAATTTTTTCCCCTGCTGTAGCAAATTGGATCATGCTCTGCTGGGGTTTTTTGCCTTCCTCTGGATCAACTGTGGGTATAGAATTGGGTATATGGGATTGTACGATATTATTTTTATTTTTTTATTTTTTTTATGGTTGAACTGGATGGACTTGTGTCTTTTTTCAACCTGACTAACTATGTAACTATGTAACCATGTAAATGAGGGGATAATATGTGGGAAAATTTCTTGTAGTAGGAAGTGGAGTAGCCATTTGGGCCAGGGGCAGTCGAAGATTTGAGAGATTTGATGATAGCCTGTATTTCCACTTCAGTACATGGAGCATTCAGGGCCTCTAATTGCAGGTCAGTTAGAATGGGTAGAGTTAGGTCTGAGAACCAGGATTGCATCGAAGGGTCAGAGGTTGGACAAGACATTTTAAACAGGTTCTTATAATAATCTACAAAAATATCCATGACGTCATTAGGGTGAGAGACCAGAACACCAGCAGAATTACGAAGTCTATAGTTATGCGAGGGTTTTGTGGCCTGGTTTAATTTCCGTGCGAACATAGTAGATGATGCATTACTATGCAGCAAAAATTTGTCTTTAGCCCATCTCAGGACCTTTTCTGTACCGTCCGAGAGCAGGAGGTCTAACGCCTGTTTTTTGCTAGGAATTTGTTGAAGGAGGACCGGGGAGGGATCCTGATTGTAACGATTATATAATCTATCTAGGGCCCTTGTGAGAGAACGAAGTTCAGATAGCTTTGCTCTGTTTTTTTTTGGAGGCTATATCAATAAGATTATCCCTCATGACTGCCTTATGGGCAGTCCACAAAGGGCACGGTGAGGTGTTTGGGAGGTGATTATCCACAAAGTACTCCTGGAGCTTGGTGTTGAGCACCTCGACCGTGGAGGAGTCAGTAAGCAGCGAATCATTCAATCTCCAGGAATAGGTTGTGGGTTTGAGGCCCATTCCGTGGACTGTGAACGCAACCATGTGGTGGTCAGACCAGGGGCAAACGTGAATATCTGCCCCGGAGGAGTTGGCTAAGACCGTTGGGGAGCTAAAGATATAGTCCAAGCGGGCATAGCTGTCATGAGGATTCGAGTAGAACGTATAAGATCTACATCCAACGTTGTGTGCTCGCCACGTGTCAATAAGCTGCAGGGAGTTCAGGCTACCGATCAGGATTTTGGGAAATGCTTTAGTAGCTGGGGTGCTCCTGCTCCTATCTAGGCCTGGATTAGCTGTGAGATTAAAATCCCCACCAATTATCAAGTGTGGCGATAGATATCATTCCAATATTGAAAAAAATTGTCTAAAGAAGGAGGCGTGTGCCTCATTAGGGGCATATATAGAAGCAATAGTAACAGCTCGGCCCTGGATCTTGCCTTGCAAGATTATAAACCTGCTACCCGGATCTTTATAAACATGTCCAACTTAAAAAAAAACTGAGTTCCTAACAAATATGGCTACTCCACGGGTTTTGTTGAGGTGGGAGGTACAATAAAATTGCTTGAAAGATCTATCAAAATATGTGGGTGGTTTGAATTAGAGAAGTGGGTCTCCTGCAGCAGGAGTATGTCCGCTCCCAGACTTTTATAGTGCCTAAAGGCCTTTCTACGCTTTTGGGGCAGATTAAAGCCCTGGAAATTGTGGGAAATGACTTTAAGGGCCATCATAAATTACTAGGGAGGGGGCACGGGGATGGGAGGAGAATATGCAGGTAAGAATACCATGTGGAATAGCCATTTGAGCCACATTCTTAATTCTAACATAACACACATGTCTCTCTGGATAGTGGAAATAAATGTCTGAATACAAGCAAGAGATATAACCAATATGAATGACATTTCAAGGTACAATGCAAAGGTATGAAAAAAACAAATATAACTTAACACAAAAGAGCTCAAAAACCACGTAAGTGCATAGGGGCAGAGGAAAACTTTCCTAATGACCAAAAAAAACACTTCCAATGGACTATACCGTCCTATACTAACCGGAGGACCCCGATGGGGTCGCAGCGACGGACAGGGTGACCATAAAATGCACATCACCCTAAACCTCACAACGGCCTGGGTCCGAGAGCTAGCAGGGGGGTGACAGTGAGCGCGGGGAGACACACCGCCTCAAGGAATGTCAGAGCAATGAAATAGTACTGGTGCATGCCCTCCATCAGGAAGGAAAAACAGTCAAGGGTTCCTGCAGGATCATCAGAGAAAAAAAAAAAAAAACAGGACTGTCTGGATATGGGGGGTAACGCTTCCTCCGAAGGGGCCTGGGCGCAAACAGCACAAAACTGGGGGTAATGTAACGTTGTCAACAAAGTCTCCAGCCTGGCTCAGGCACCGAACTTAAACAGGGGGAAGTCGTTACTCACGGGAAACAGGTGTAGTGGAAACATCCGAAGAATCTCTGAGTATGGACAGTTAAGCAGGCTGGTCCCGGAACGGCTGGCGCCATCTGCCCTGGTTCCTGCGTAAAGATGCAGTGTTCCATATTGGGTTAGGCCCTGGAGTGGGAGGTCTGTGGTTCACGGCTTCTGGTTCCAAAAGGCCCAATTTGATCAATATCTCCTGACCTTCAGCCACATTATAGGCACACACAAGCACCGCGGTGGGCGCGGAGGGAAGGAGACTGAGGAATAACTTAGTGGCTGCGGCAGGGAGGTCTACAACCATTTCAGGAATACCCCGCAGTCTGAGGTTGTTTCTTCTGTTTCGGTTGTCGAGATCCTCGACCTGCGACTGCACCAGTTGGAAATTGTCAGCCAGAGCCTCATAATCCTTACGAAGATCGGCGTGCGCCAAGGCTAACTCGTCGTGCTTCGTCTCCAAGAGATCAGTGCGGCCGCCTAGGGCAGTGATCTCCAGCGAAAGTGTACTGGTAGCTTTGTGTAGTTCCTTTTGGAACTTCTCAGCTAATTTTTCATACATAGAGGCCAGACTGTCCTCCAGATCAGCCTTGGTGAGCTGAGCAGGACACTCACCGTCCCCAAGGGTCGAAGCTGAAGCCTCCGGAGACACCGACGGTGACGGGGAGCCACGTTGGGCATGAGCGCCATCTTTAGCCATGCCGGACTTCTCAGTGGTGCGGAGAAGGTATGCAGTAAGGGACCCTTGCGGCTTGGACTTTGGCGTTTTTTTGCGTGAAGGCATGCACCTGTTGTTCTCACAGAGGTGCAGGGTAAAATTAGCAAAAAAGGGGTGCAATATGGCCCTGTGGGAAGGCAGTTAGTCTCCTCGATCGTCGGAGCTCCTGCTAGCTGCGACCTTCTCTCATCGCGTCCAGGCCACGCCCCATCTTGCACAGGTGCTTTAAATCAAAGTCAATGGCTTGGTATTTTGGTCCAGCTATTTTATCTAAGAGGAATTCCCAAAAATTGCCTGTTGGGGGTACTTGAGAACTGAGGTTGAGAACCACTGCTCTAAAGTTCTTTTATTTTAGACAAATCACAACCCCCTTTTTTTTTTGCATTGACAATCAGCCTATTTAAAGTGGTTGTAAAGGTTTGCATTTTGTTTTTTTTAAATAACAAACATATCATACTTACCTCTACTGTGCAGCTTGTTTTGCTCAGAGTGGCCCCGAACGCCGTTTTCTGGGGTCCCTCCGCGGCTCTCTCGGCTCCTCCCCGCAATAGCTAACCCCCTCTCTGGGAAGCTCTCTCCCAAGGGGGTTACCTTGCGGGCACGCTCCCGTGTCATACACTCGGCGTCCATAGTCACCAAGTGTATGACTCGGTCCCGCCCCCTGGCGCCCATGTCATTGGATTTGATTGACAGCAGCGCGAGCCAATGGCTGCGCTGCTATCAATCTATCCAATGAAAAGCCGAGAAGCCCGGGCAAAGATCTAGCGCAAGACTTTCCAGGGCTCAGGTAAGTAAAATGGGGGGCTGGGGGGCCGGTAATTGTCAGATGTTTTTTCACCTTAAAGGGGTTGTAAAGGTTCATGTTTTTTCACCTTAATGCATCCTAAGGGGAAACAGTAATGGCGGCCGAGACAGGAGAAACCTGGTTAAGGGGGGACTCCGCTGGGGACGCCTGATGTAAGGTGGGACTCGGCTGAGGACGCCTGATGTAAGGAGGGACTCCGCTGGGTACGCCTGATGTAAGGGGGACTCCACTGGGGATGCCTGATGTAAGGGGGGACTCCGCTGGGGATGCCTGATGTAAGGGGGGACTCCGCTGGGTACGCCTGATGTAAGGGGGGACTCCGCTGGGGACGCCTGATGTAAGGGGGGACTCCGCTGGGGAAGCCTGTTGTAAGGGGGGACTCCGCTGGGGACGCCTGATGTAAGGAGGGACTCCGCTGGGTACGCCTGATGTAAGGAGGACTCCGCTGGGGACGCCTGATGTAAGGGGGGGACTCCACTGGGTACGCCTGATGTAAGGGGGGGACTCCGCTGGGGACGCCTGATGTAAGGGGGGACTCTGCTGGGGACGCCTGATGTAAGGTGGGACTCCGCTGGGTACGCCTGATGTAAGGGGGGACTGCGCTGGGTACGCCTGATGTAAGGGGGGACTCCGCTGGGGACGCCTGATGTAAGGAGGGACTCCGCTGGGTACGCCTGATGTAAGGGGGGACTCCGCTGTATCCGCCTGATGTAAGGGGGGACTCCGCTGGGGACGCCTGATGTAAGGGGGGACTCCGCTGGGGACGCCTGATGTAAGGGGGACTCCGCTGGGGACGCCTGATGTAAGGGGGGACTCCGCTGGGGACGCCTGATGTAAGGAGGGACTCCACTGGGGATGCCTGATGTAAGGGGGGACTCCGCTGGGGACGCCTGATGTAAGGGGGGACTCCGCTGGGGATGCCTGATGTAAGGGGGGACTCCGCTGGGTACGCCTGATGTAAGTGGGGACTCCGCTGGGGACGCCTGATGTAAGGGGGGACTCCGCTGGGGACGCCTGATATAAGGGGGGACTCCGCTGGGGACGCCTGATGTAAGGGGGGACACCGCTGGGGACGCCTGATGTAAGGGGGGACTCCGCTGGGGACGCCTGATGTAAGGGGGGACTCCACTGGGGACGCCTGATGTAAGGGGGGACTCCGCTGGGTATGCCTGATGTAAGGGGGGACTCCGCTGGGTACGCCTGATGTAAGGGGGGACTCCGTTGGGGACGCCTGATGTAAGGGGGGACTCCGCTGGGTACGCCTGATGTAAGGGGGGACTCCGCTGGGGACGCCTGATATAAGGGGGGACTCCGCTGGGGACGCCTGATGTAAGGGGGGACTCTGCTGGGTACGCCTGATGTAAGGGGGGACTCCGCTGGGGACGCCTGATATAAGGGGGGACTCCGCTGGGGACGCCTGATGTAAGGGGGGACACCGCTGGGGATGCCTGATGTAAGGGGGGATTCCACTGGGGACGCCTGATGTAAGGGGGGACACCGCTGGGGACGCCTGATGTAAGGGGGGACTCCGCTGGGGACGCCTGATGTAAGGGGGGACTCCACTGGGGACGCCTGATGTAAGGGGGGACTCTGCTGGGGACGCCTGATGTAAGGGGGGACTCCGCTGGGTATGCCTGATGTAAGGGGGGACTCCGCTGGGTACGCCTGATGTAAGGAGGGACCCCGTTGGGGGCACCTGATGGCATCTTGTGGCAGGCGACGTGGCAGGTGACACACTCGGGGCTAACACTGATTCAGCATTATGGTGAGTTGAATGATTTCATTTTATATTAAAATGTAATAATAGAAATAATGCACTTCAGTCATCCTGACACCATAACAACCATGGTGCCAGGATAATTGAAGAGCTAACATCAGATGTTTGTAGTATCTTTATCTGCTGATTGTTAATCTCTGGAATACACATATTTCTATTGTGGTGTAGGATCTGGGCCTGCTGTCCCTCCATCCTTCCCTCCCTCTTTCTTTCTCTCTTTCTTTCTCCCTCCATCCCTCATTCATCTCAGACTCTAACCACACCCCTTCGAGCCACACCCATTTAAGCCACTCCCACGACCCCACATAAACCACGCCCATTGTTCATTGTTTTTTCTACTAGGGTGTGACACACCTACAAACTAATGCCCCGCCCCCTATTTATAGCAAGGCTCCGCCCACATGCGAAAAAGTGTCCCGGACTTTTTTTTTTGCAATATTGGCAACTATGCGGGTACTGCACTGTAGGCTGAGACAAAGGGCACAGCACACACTGCTTTCACTTTAGGTGTAAACAGTGTGAGCAGCTCCCTGCAGTGCCGATTTACAGTTCGGCTGAGGATTGAGGAGCTCGGTCTCAGCCGCCTTTGCGGCTCTTCCCATCCAGGCACACAGGGGGGCCACACGACCCCCTGCAGCATGGGGCCAAGTTGCTATGGCAACTCCTGCGACCCATGTACGTCCGCCCCAGCCAACAAAAGAAAGCTCTATTTGTTTGAAAAAAAATGATACAAATTCATACCTCCCAACAGTCCTGGATTGCCCGGGACAGTCCCGTAATTGGCTGCTCTATCTCGGGTCCCGGGCACCTTCATTCCGGGACAATACAGTGTCCTGGAATTGCCTCCTGGCCCTGGACCCATCTGTTGCCCCCTAAAATAACCCTTGCACCGCTGTTATCACGCACTGTGGTGGGCCCCTGGCTGGCGGGAACTTCTTTTAGGTTATTCTCCAGTGGCCCCTGTCTCAGTGCCCAAACTGGTTTCTAGCCACGGCCCACCTGGCGTCTAGCAACCAGTGACGTCACGAGGAGGAGAGAGGCAGAGGCCCAGCATTCACAGCACTTGTTGACCCGGTGGAGGAGTCGGGAGGCAGAGCTAGAGGTCCTAGGTACGGGGAGGACTTTTAGCGGCTGCAGGAGAAGGATCGATTCTCCTATATGCCGCCCCTCCTATCCAGCCTGGCGCTAGCTGCATAGAACGCATAGAGGCAAACATTCATCTGTACCTAGGACCGCTAGCTCCACCCTCGACTCTGGGTCTCATCTGAAGGCTGTTCCTGCTGCTGGAAAGGTAGAAGAAATGCTCCCTGCAGTACCCAGGGAACGCACATGGTCACTCTGCACCCTCCCATACTGCCCCCCTCCAGTCATGCTGTCCCCCCCATACTGCCCTCCACTACTACCCCTCCCATCATATTGAAGAACCCTGCATTCTGCATGCAGCTCATCCCAGAACTTTGTACATAGCTCATCCCAGAACCCTGCACTCTGTACAGAGCTCATCCCAGAACCCTGTACCATGTACAGAGCTTATCCCAGAACACTGCACTATGTACAGAGCTCATCCCAGAACCCTGCACTATGTACGAAGCTCACCCCAGAACCCTGCACTCTGTACATAGCCCATGCCAGAACCTTGCACTCTGTACGTAATGCACTCCAAAACCCTGCATTCTTTTATCCCTTTCTTTAAATGAATGTGCTGGGGTTTGTATGTATCCATGAGAGTCTTGCTTGTGGAACAATAATAAAAAGCATATTTTATAGGTACAAAGCATTGCAGATGCGGATGTCTGGCACGCAGTCTAAAGCGAGGCTTGACCCGCATGCGTCACTACATTCCATAGAGTGTTATGCTGACTAGGCAAGATCCAGCCCCTTCTTTATAGTGAGACTTGACCCACACGTACGTCCATTTTGTGAAACAGGAAGTGACCACAGTTATACACACTGGAAGCTGAAATTGAATCACACGTTGGCATTTGCATTTTTGGGGTCACATTGTTGTTATAAACGCAATGACTAGAGAAGGCTCATACCCCAGATGATGTCTTCTTAGACAAAACGCGTTGGGACGAGCCCTGCTGATGCCATTGCACTGTCTACATTGATGTTTTTACAAGCGCTTGTTTTATTCTTCTAAATGTGAGTGTTCCCATTTTTTATTACATTTTCATTTATACTTACGGGTTCACACTATGTGGAGTATTTGTTTCCTTCTCGGTTATAATGCATGATATATGGTAAAATAAACAGCCCACCAGGACTTTTGGACATTGGTTACCATCAAGCCGTGCCTGTTTTGAGCCATTTACAGGACGTAGGGACATCTCCCATATTGGCTAGAAGTATACATGTTGATGCTACTGTAGCGGGTATGTACTATTTAGGGGTAGCATCTGGGTGGTAGTATGACCCAGATGCACTAATTGGTAGAGTAGGGCTGTGTTCTATTTGTGTGAGGACATCAGTGGTGTTCAGTTCCCTGCGGCTCAGTAGGTGGCGCTGTCACTTTGGGCCGGGGTTGAACCATCACTGCAGTGCTGTACCCTTTGTGACCTCTCGCAGCAGCAGTACGACGGGGCGGGGAGCCCGCTGTGCTTGCTGGGAGAGGGTATAAAGGGGGCGGACATCTTCACCACGAGGTGGCAGCGACCAATCTCACGGTCGGTGGCAGAGACTGTGCGCCAAGCCTATTTGCACTAGAAGGAATAGGAGACTTCACTGTGTCTGGACCTACTCGTATCCACACCCTCTCTGTTTATTCAAAAGTTCAACTGATGCTGTTCACTTGTAAGAAATAATAAAGGAGTGTTGGACTTTTTATGGTGTGGGGCTCTATTACTGACAGTCAAACTTCCACAGAAGAAGCAGAGGCTCCATCCAGAACACAGGCCCGAAGGTAAAACAAGTGTTGGCTTTCACCTCTGCTTATTAGAGGACATAGGCCGTAGTGAACCTCATCCTCCTCCCGCATACCCCTAGACAAGCCCGCCGTTTTATTAACAAGGGGACGGGGGGTGAGGCCACTACACTACATTTATTGGTGTTTACACCATAAGCCCTCGTGACTCATTGGGCATACGCTCATTTGAGTCCATTGGTTTCGGTAAGCCTTCTTACATTCGGTGGTGGCTGTCTTCCATATCTATATATCCTAGCATTTACGCTATAAAGGACTACATCTTCCAATTTGATCCAGTCTTATCTTATATAGTCACTTTTTTTCACTCATTTTTTCACTCTGTGGACTTATTATAATATAATTCAGGGACATTTATATTGCACTTATGGTCACAATCATTACATAATATTTATGGATTTAAGATGACATAATTTTGAGCACACCAGTTATTGGTTACATTATATATCAAATTCTGTAGCCATGCAGAGTTTTTTCACTAGCGCTGCACATGTTATAATTATAGGTACAAGGAAACCCAAGTTTTGTTTAATGACGCCCCTTATGGTCCTCCCACTGTCAGATGTTTGACCACGCCCACATTTGCAGTGGTGCGCTATACAAGGTTACTTCCTTCCTCAAGTGTCCCTCATTCTGAAGTTCAAAAGTTGGGAGGTATGCAAATTTATTTTGGGTAAAGTGTTGCATGACTGCACAATTGTCAGTTAAAGTAGCGCAGTGCCAAACAGCAAAAAATGGTCTGGTCATGTAGGGGGTAAAACCTTCCAGAGGTCAAGTGGTTAAATTATTATTATGCAGGATTTATATAATGCCAACAGTTTACACAAGGCTTTACAGTGTAAAGTGGGACAGTACAGTTACAGAAAGAATAGGGGTGTCTACATACTGTAGAGAAACATGTACTACATGCGCTGTAAGTATTCGTAAGAAGATGTTTGAGGATTTTTGCCATCCACATTGATATTCCACCTTCAGTGGTTGCTGCTTTCATTCACATTCATTATCATGGATGGATGGATGGATTGGTGGGGAGATGGATAGGTGGACGAATGGATCCATCTCCTGCACATCAGGTTCACATTACCAAGATTGTAAATTACTTCTTTCCTAAACTACCGTATTTTCCGGCGTATAAGACGACTTTTTAACCCATGAAAATCTTCTCAGAAGTCGGGGGTCGTCTTATACGCCGGTACCTGACATGCAGAATCTCAATCAGACCGCGGCTGTCCATTTTTTAAAAGCCGCGCCTCTTTCTCGTGCTGTTCCGTGATAGGCGGAAATCTAATTTTCCCAGCATAGCCTCTGTTCAGTGTTCCACCTATCACGGATGCCCTCTCGTTCTCGGATGAGAGGGCATCTGTGATAGGCAGAACACTGAACACAGTGTCTGCTGGGAAGCTGAGTGTTCCGCCTATTACAGAACAGCATGAGGAGGAGGCACAGCTTTTGAAAAATGGACAGCCACGGTCTGACTGAGATTCTGCATGTCAGGGATAAGGTATGGGATCGTCGAGGCATGCAATGGCACAGTGAGGTATGCAAAGGCACAGTGAGGTATGCAATGGCACAGTGAGGTATGCAATGGCACAGTGAGGTATGCAACGGCACAGTGAGGCATGCAATGGCACAGTGAGGTGAGGTGAGGCATGACTAGTCGGAAAGGGGGTCATCTTATACGGCGAGGATATCCCAAAACCAACATTTTAGCTGGAAAATTAGGGGGTCGTCTTATACGCCCAGTCACCTTATACGCCGGCAAATACGGTACACATTCAGTGAAAATATTTTAGTGACACATCCACTCTAGATATGTAAGGACTTCATTCTAGACAGTTTCGCCCCAACAGATCAATTCTAGAAAGTCCCTCTGAGAAACCTTTGCCAAGTTCTTCCTTTGAGAGATCTTGGTCCCAACTAAAATACTTTTTGGCTATTTCTGTGAGAAATCTGTTCCAGGTGTAGCGGGTACTTGAATTTGGGAAAGCATCTGGGTGCTAGTGTAACCCAGGTGCCTTGATTGTTAGGAAATTCAAGGTTCCCTTTGTGAGTCTTGGAGGACTCTGGTGGTGTGAAGTTCTCGCCAGCCTAAAGGTGGCGTTGTTGCCTTGGACCGGGGCTGGGCTTGCACCGCAAGACTGTGCCTTTTTGTCCTCCCCTGGAGCTGGTACAGCGGGGCGGGAACCCGCTGTGACACGAAGGGAGAGGTCATAAAAGGGGCGGACGTCCTGACCTTGAATTCAGAGTTGGAGGACGCGGCCGCACCCAGGCACCTTCAGCTTGGGTGCTGGCGTTCTGGTGCTCCAGGCCTAGGTGCCCTTGACCTAGCTGGAGCGGAGATGGAGTCCATCTCAGGCACCTTTAGCCTGGGGTGAGGTACTATGGCGGATGCCTGGGGCTCAGTACAATCGACTGAGTTCCACGAGGGTGGAGGAATCTGAGAGGGCCCTAACTCCTTGGGTGGTCGTGTCTGAGTTTGTGAGGACTGGTGCGCAGTAACTTCTCCGGAGAGTCCGGCGCTGCATCGCTGGTGACGGAGAGGCCTCCACTTCTCCCTTGGATGGATTTCTTCCTCTGACAGGGGCAAAGTGAGCGAAGGTAATTCACGTTCTATATAACTTAGTCAGTGGCAGTGACTATTCACCACTGGTGACAGCACAGTGGGCAGCAACAGAAGGGAAAGGATTGTGCCTAGATCTGTCCCCATTTTTCAAAGAAAAGAGATTGTTTTATTGCTTGGCAAGAAGAATAAAACTGAGTTGGACCTATTCACTGTGTGGAACTCGGGTTACTAAAGCAAAGGAGTCAGGGACGAAGGACTGGACTTGACTCTAGGACACCTACACAAAAGACCCAATTTTCTGGCTTTCACCTCTTAGCTATGGAGGACATGGGCCGTGGTGTATCTCATCTCTCTCTCCCAGGTACCCCTAGACAATAGCCGCATAACCGATAAAGATAGAGAGAGGGGTGTGTCCGCTACACGTGGGGGGCATCGTATCCGGGATATGTGTATGGTGTCTGAAATTGAACTTTGCTGCCCGGAGGAGTTCCGAGTAGGTCGGCCATATTGGCCAATGCGCCACGAGGCAACCCACAACTGTGTAGTTCGTGGGCGGAGCAAGGGAAAAGCCTGCGAACAAGTGCAGAAGGTGGGAGGAGTCTGGCCACTTGGACATACGCACGTGGAGATTCCGGCACAGGTGGGTCAGTGTGCAATGGAGCAGCAAAGAGAGAGGGTGGCTTCAAGTGCTCCGTGGATTTCAGTTCCTTCCTTCGCGGATATGTCTTCTCTGGCTGCTCCGATTATGGATACGGGGATAAGACTAAGGCCCCGGGGGCGATTGGCTCTGTATACCTGCAGAGACATGGAGGCCCTCGGTGTGATCTGTCCCGGCTGTTCGGGACTGGTGGTCCAGCTGAAGCCGTTCGGGCGCTGTGAGGTTTGCAAAGAATTCCTCTTCGAGATGGAACCATCCACAGAAAAGCCTCGCGCATTCCATCTCAATTACCTCACAGGGACTGCCACTCCGGAGGGAGAGATCGATGCTGGTGCATTCCCCGTGCGTGCTGATCCGGGCAAAGTGACTGCCCAAGCAGAAGTGAAAAGAGAAAAATCAGAGGATGCTGCCTCGGTCACCAGCAGCTCCCTGCTCCGGCCACCGAAGAGGAAGGTCGGCCTAGTGATGGCCTTGTGTGGTCGTGGAAGAGCTTCGCCCCACTGCTTGCCTGGCCTGGATGGATTCGGTAGACAACGTCCTGGACATCTTTGTTCGTCTAAAGGCCCAGGTGAGCCAGGGGTTGGGACTGTCTGTGTGGTAAAAAGTGGCGGTAGCCCACAGTCGGTAGAGGCCGTCAAGGGGGATAGTTCCGTGACTGAGAATTATCTGCCCGCTGAGTGCTACGACACCTCTGACCTGGATTCATTGTCTGACAATGGCGATGATGGTGAGATAGACAAAATCTTCCAACAGAAGGGATGGGACAAAATGAAGCTACCCTCGGCCCGTGTCACAAGGGACCTGCCCATGTCTACTGGAGATAGTACACCTCGGGTAGAGGCCTCGGCGCCAAGGGAAGAAGCTGGCCCTCTGTCTGAAGTTCCCCTTCTGGATTCAACATCCATTTCACCTGCTCCTGTTGTGGGAGTGCAACGTCAGTCACTGCGGGCTCCTAGGCCCTGGTCTACCGAGGTGGTGAATGCACCTCGCCACCCAGAAGCGATTGTTCCACCTGGAGAAGGAGACCGAGCTACTATGCCACCTTTGTCAAGGCTGCAGCGTCTCTTTGGGCAGAAGGTTGCTCAGGAATATGGGTGGGAATACCCGTATATGCCTAGGGAACTGCTCTACGAGGTGGAGGTCTTTCAGCAAAGATGGTATGATTCCTTTGTGTGGGACAAACTGAAAGTACAGCAAGCACGGCGGTACCTTTCCTGTTCACCAACGGTCACCAAGAAGTTCCAGGACTGTAAAGCTAAGTGGATGCTGGGAAGACACATTCATGCGGACAAAGTGGTGATCTGCCGCAAGGAAGGAAAAAATGTTGAGTACCATGTGGAGGCTTTTGATGACCGTCTGAAGCCTGTGTCATTGCCTCATCCAAGGTTTTACCTGTAAAAAAAAGAGGGGAAAAGAGACTCCCGTATGCTTTTCTTTCCTATTCCTGGCTGAACTTTCCGGAGTGCCTTTACCGGAACACAGGGACTGTGCCCTAGTTTTTTTTGTATTTGGGCAGTTCTACTCGTTGGAGATATGGGAGCTGTTTTTGTTTTGTTCTCCCTCCTTCTCCTGGCACTCAAAAGAAATCAGTGACTTTGGGTTTTAGTTAGTGTAGGGTCACAGAGAAATGATCAAGAGGAAAGTTCATCTGGAAGTGATGAGTGTCTTGACCGCGGCACTGTCACCAGGTGGCAGTGTTGCGCAATGATTGTTTTTTTTTTTTTATCATGCAGCACTTATTGGAGTGAATGGGTTTCTTCTCGGATAGACTCATTCATTCCAAGCAAACACACATGTTGGTAGGATGTATGTTTCTTTTCTTTCCCTCTGCAGGAGACTCGTCTGTCAAGACTACTGAGAATGGGTGGTCCTTAGATAGTCAAAGGGGAGGAGGCAGGCCCGGACTGGCCATAGGGCATACTGGGCAAATGCCAGTGACGCCACTGCCCTATTGCACTCTCAGCTGCGAGTCGGAGCCACACTCGAGTGACAGTGACACCCGTCGGCACATCAGGGGGGCGGGACTGATGATCTGATCAGTCTCGGCTCGGCTGTCTCACACAGCTAATCAGAGTGAATCCGCCTCCCCCTCCTCCTTTATGTCCACACAGGGGGAGGGGACCCAACATGCAGTCCCGTGCTGATCTGAGGTAAATTATGGGTCAGAAGGGGGGGGGTCTGTATTGTAGGGGGGTTTCTGTATTGTAGGGGTGGTCTGAAATGTAGGGGGTTCTGTATTGTAGGGGGGTTCTGTATTGTAGGGGGGTCTGAAATGTAGGGGGGATCTATATTGTAGGGGGGTTCTGTATTGTAGGGGGTTCTGAAATGTAGGGGGGTTCTGTATTGTAGGGGGGTCTGAAATGTAGGTGGGCTCTGTATTGTAGGAGGTTCTGTATTGTAGGTGGGGTCTGTAATGTAGGGGGGTTTTGTATTGTAGGGGGGTCTGTAATGTAGGGGGGGTTCTGTATTGTAGGGGGGGTCTGTAATGTAGGGGGGGTGTAATGTAGGGGGGTTCTGTATTGAAGGGGGTCTGAAATGTAGGGGGGTTCTGTATTGTAGGGGGGGTCAGAAATGTAGAGGGGGTCAGAAATGTAGGGGGGTCTGAAATGTAGGTGGGCTCTGTATTGTAGGGGTCTCTGTATTGTAGGGGGGTCTGTAATGTAGGGGGGTCTGTAATGTAGGGGGGTCTGTATTGTAGGGGGGTCTGTAATGTAGGGGGTTCTGTATTGAAGGGGGTATGAAATGTAGGGGGGTTCTGTATTGTAGGGGGTTCTGAAATGTAGGGGGTTCTGTATTGTAGGGGGGTCAGAAATGTAGGGGGGTCAGAAATGTAGGGGGGTCTGAAATGTAGGTGGCCTCTGTATTATAGGAGGGTCTGTATTGTAGGGGGGTCTGTAATGTATGGGGTCTGTAATGTAGGGGGTTCTGTAATGTAGGGGGGTCTGTATTGTAGGGGGGTCTGTAATGTAGGGGGGTTCTGTATTGTAGGGGGGTCTGAAATGTAGGGGGTTCTGTATTGTAGGGGGGTCTGAAATGTAGGGGGGTCTGTACTGTAGGGGGGTCTGTATTGTAGGGGGGTCTGTATTGTAGGTGGGTCTGTAATGTAGGGGGGTCTGTAATGTGGGGGGGTCTGTACTGTAGGGAGAGGGTCTGTACTGTAGGGAGGGGGTCTGTAATGTAGGGGGGTCTGTAATGTAGAGGGGGGCTGTAATGTAGGGGGGGCTGTAATGTAGGGAGGGGGTTTGCACTGTAGGGAGGGGGTCTGTATTGTAGGGAGGTCTGTGTAACATGCAGGGGGTCCAGAACTGTTAGGGGGTGTCTGTGTAAAAAACTGTGGGGGGCTGTGTAATGTAAAGGGATCCAGGGGTGCGGTGCTATGTAATGTAAAGGGGTGCAGGGTGCTGTGTAATATAAAAGGGTCCAGAGGTGCAGGGTGCTGTGTAATGTAAAGAGGTCCAGAGGTGCAGGGTGCTGTGTAATGTAAAGGGGCCCTGAGGTGCAGGGTGCTGTGTAATGTAAAGGGGCTCAGAGGTGCAGGGTGCTGTGTAATGTAAAAGAGTCCAGAAGTGCGGTGCTATACAATGTAAAGGGGTCCAGGGTGCTTTGTAATGTAAAGGGGTCCAGGGTGCTGTGTAATGTAAAGGTGCTGGAACCCCACATCCCATCATTAACCGCCGCACCCCCCCCCCCCCCGGGCTGCTCAGTCTAAAATGCCTGGGCCTATTTTTTGTCCCAGTCCGGGCCTGGGAGGAGGGAATGTAATGTGTGAAGTGTCGTTGAAGGTTTTATGGTTATGATTGTTTGTTTTCTTTTCCCATCAGGTCTTGGCACAATTCAGGGCTAAAATGTGTAGTTTGGCTTCTGGGATGAGCTTATGTCACCACCCTTGTGGGGTGTGGGCTTGTACAAGACGCTGGGGACCAGCGTCAAATCACCAGGGGGAGTGTAGCGGGTACTTGAATTTGGGAAAGCATCTGGGTGCTAGTGTAACCCAGGTGCCTTGATTGTTAGGAAATTCAAGGTTCCCTTTGTGAGTCTTGGAGGACTCTGGTGGTGTGAAGTTCTCGCTGGCCTAAAGGTGGCGTTGTTGCCTTGGACCGGGGCTGGGCTCGCACCGCAAGACTGTGCCTTTTTGTCCTCCCCTGGAGCTGTTACAGCGGGGTGGGGAACCCGCTGTGACGCGAAGGGAGAGGTCATAAAAGGGGCGGACGCCCTGACCTTGGGTTCAGAGTTGGAGGACGCGGCCGCACCCAGGCACCTTCAGCTTGGGTGCTGGCGTTCCGGTGCTCCAGGCCTAGGTGCCCTTGGCCTAGCTGGAGCGGAGATGGAGTCCATCTCAGGCACCTTTAGCCTGGGGTGAGGTACTATGGCGGATGCCTGGGGCTCAGTACCTTCGACTGAGTTCCGCGAGGTTGGAGGAATCCGAGGGGGCCCTAACTCCTTGGGTGCCCGTGTCTGAGTTTGTGAGGACTGGTGCGCAGTAACTTCTCCGGAGAGTCCGGCGCTGCATCGCTGGTGACGGAGAGGCCTCCACTTCTCCCTTGGACGGATTTCTTCCTCTGACAGGGGCAAAGTGAGCGAAGGTAATTCACGTTCTATATAACTTAGTCAGTGGCAGTGACTATTCACCACTGGTGACAGCACAGTGGGCAGCAACAGAAGGGAAAGGATTGTGCCTCGATCTGTCCCCATTTTTCAAAGAAAAGAGATTGTTTTATTGCTTGGCAAGAAGAATAAAACTGAGTTGGACCTATTCACTGTGTGGAACTCGGGTTACTAAAGCAAAGGAGTCAGGGACGAAGGACTGGACTTGACTCTAGGACACTTACACAAAAGACCCAATTTGCTGGCTTTCACCTCTTAGCTATGCAGGACATGGGCCGTGGTGTATCTCATCTCTCTCTCCCAGGTACCCCTAGACAACAGCCGCATAACCGATAAAGATAGAGAGAGGGGTGTGTCCGCTACACAGGCATTTTTCATGATATAACTGTAGCGGGGTGTTCCCCTTTAATGCAGAGAGACAAGAAGTTCCAGGTGAGAGGTGAGTCGGGAGGAAGTAAAGAGACATTATGGAAGTGAAAGCAGAGGAGAGAGAGACTACATCTCCCAGTACATCTTGCAGCACCCAGGGTGCATTGCTCCAGAACAGAGACTGCTGGGGCAGACTTTATAAAGGGGAGGCAGAGTTTTGGTCGGCCTCTTTGGACACCCCTCTCCTAGCAAGAGGATCTCTGTGCTGAACTGCTGTGTGCACAAGGCCTGAAGCCTGGGCCATGTGCTCCTTTCCAAAGAGCCCTCTGCCAGCCTAGCAGAGCCTAATGCCCCATACACACGATCATTTTTCATGCCGTTAAAAATGCCATTAAAAAAAATGGCCATTAAAAATGATCGTGTGTGATGGGGGCGTGGCTACCGCGCTAGCTGATGGACGCATAGTAAGAGAGCTCCGCTCCAGCGACGGAAACCTAGCACTACCGAGGTGAATCTGAAAGCTACTGACACCCGCATTTAAGCCCTGAGGATCCCCTTCACCCCCGCGGATGGCCAGGAGGCGACAAAACCCGAATCAGCCGAAACGGCTGAACGATTTCTTCTCCCCTAAGTCCCGCGGCCTGGTCAAAGATGGCGCCGGCGGCAGCTCCCCGGCCTCCTCGCGCGACTCCCAGCCCACACCGCCCAGCATGAGTCCGACGGCGAATCCTTCGCAGCGGTCACCGGAGACATCGACACCCATGTCGGGCAGCCCAGCAAAATCGAGGCCCCGGATGTCAGAAGGCCCAAGCGGTCAGAAGGTTAGTGAAGCAGCTCCTTCCCTAGAGGACACCAGAGACCTAGCTGACACCATTAACTCCTTCCCCACCACCAACCAACCAGTGTCAGATACAACCTTAAAAGACATGCTTGTCTCCCTAAGCAGCTCCATGCATTCTGACATGATGGAATGTATGCGCAATTTTAAGTCTGACATAGGGGAACTGGGGTCTAGAGTAGACCACGTGGAAACGAAAATGGGTGAATACGCAGCCTCATATAACACGTTAGTGGATTCTCATAATGACCAATCTGACGAGGTCACATGGTTGAAGGCAAAGGTCGCTGACCTTGAAGATAGGTCAAGGAGAAACAACGTGAAACTCAGAGGAGTCCCAGAATCCATACAACCTGCCCAATTGCAGCAATATGCCCAAGAACTCCTATCAGCTTACCTACCAACACTGACCAAAACGGACCTGGTGATAGATAGAATTCACCGCCTCCCCAAACCAACTCACCTCCCTGACAACATCCCCAGGGACGTATTAATGAGGATACACTTCTTCCACGTGAAAGATCTATTCATGTCTTCCTTCAGGAAATGCGCCCAACCCCCCAACCACTACGCTAATATTCAGGTCTTTGCAGACTTGTCACAGTACACCATGCAGAAACGTAAATCTCTCATTACTGTGACTAAAGCTCTGCGCAATCATAATATCGCTTACCGTTGGGGGTACCCGACAAAACTCACTGTCACCTATGACGGGAAGACATCAGTGATTACCTCCCTAAACGAAGGCTTAGCATTACTGCGAGAATGGGACATTCTCCCTGAACATACATCTGATGAGCTTCGCTCGTCACCCAAGACGAAAATACTGGAAGAGTGGCAAATTGTATCCCACAAGAGAAAGTCACACAAATCCTCCGCGCCTCGTATGTAACAACCAACCTAAACCGACTAGTTTCTCGTAAGCTGGAGTGGAAAACCCACTTAAACCCCCCTGTACGAGCTATGTGCAGTGCAACTGCCATCAGATTCCGGAAGGAATCTACTTTCTTAATGCAAATAATTTTGCTTTGTTTGAATATTGACACTCTGTTTTTTCATTCTACTCCTTTCCCCTCCTCTTCCCCTCCATCCCGCACCCTGATGGATCGCTCACCGTGGAACCAACTGTTCTCATGCATCACCTCTACCACTACACTCCGCTGCATGGACCCGAACTCTCGACACATGGAGCATTCAAGGTACTTCTATATCTTCTTACTGCACCTCATATGGCTATCACAATAACCTCCTTCAATGTTCATGGCTTGAACCACCCGGCCAAAAGATCATCAGTATGGAAGGAGGCCCTTAAACTTCGTGCTGACGTCTTATGCCTGCAGGAGTCTCACTGGTCTTCCATGTCTACTCCTTCTTTCCATCATAGAAATTTTCCCCATATCTTCCACGCCTCGTCAACCAAGAAACAAAAAGGTGTGGTAATAGCCATTAGAGACTCTATGACTTTCTCCCTCCAGGAATCCTTTGCAGACCCTGAGGGTCGATACTTAATTGTGATTGGCACGCTTAACAGCCGCCTCTATACCATAGTAAATGTATATGCTCCCAACACACACCAAGTGAGGTTTTTGAGGAAAATATTCTACAAAATTACCTCTCTTAAAAAAGGAGCGGTTGTGATGTGTGGAGACTTCAATGCAACGATAAACCACAAACTTGACACTACATCAAAGGCTAAACGTCCCCCGCCGTCCCTTCAAAATATTCTACACACTGAAGAAATGTTTGACGTCTGGAGATGTCAACACTCCACAGAACGAGATTATACATTCCACTCCTCCAGACATAATACCTATTCTCGGATAGACTTTATTCTTGTTGACAGGAACCTGTTGCAAAAATTTCCTCCTCCGCCATACATGACATAACATGGTCAGACCATGCGCCTGTCTCAGTTGTGGTGGAGGAGGGACATTCCCCTTTGCCAGCTTATATCTGGCGTGCTAATGCTTTTTTGCTACAGCAGCCAGACCAGGCGGCTTTGGTAAAAAATCACCTTAACGAGTATTTTGCTCTTAACAGAAACTCAGTATCGAACCCTTTTACTTTATGGTGTGCCCATAAGGCATATATTAGAGGCATTTTAATACAAATGAGCTCTAGGGCAAAAAGACAGAGGACGCAAAAGATTGACTCCCTATTATCCCATATCAGACTTCTAGAATCCCAGAACAAAACCACCCCTGACCCTATAGTAGCAAACCATCTAGATGGTCTGCGAGCAGATCTCAGACTCATGATGCTAGAACATCACAACAAACATTTACTTTACCTTAAAACGAATCACTATTCGGCTGGCAATAGGGCGGGGAAGCTCCTAGCCCAAAAACTAAAAGAACAAAAAGCCAAAACCAGAATCCCCTTTCTCACAAACCTCTCAGATGGCAATAAAATCTACAATCCACAAAGCATTGCTGATGCCTTTGCTGAGTATTACTCCTCCCTTTATAACTTAGTAAATGACCCAAACACCCCCCAACCATCAGAGGAATCAATAAACGTATTCCTGAAGGACTTATCTCTTCCTTCCTTGACGGAAGCACAATTGGAAACCCTAAACTCCCCTTTCACTGAATCTGAGATCCGCACAGCTATTCAATTACTCCCCAACGGTAAATCCCCAGGCCCGGATGGTTTACCGAATGGTTATTATAAAAAAAATTCGGAAACCCTACTCCTCCCACTTCAAGAAATGTATTCAGCAGCGGCGTCCTCTGCCTCTTTCCCAGCCGAAATGTTAAACGCATATATCGTTACCATTCCGAAACCCGGCAAATCGCCTGATTCTCCAGCTAATTTCAGACCTATCTCCCTTCTGAATACAGATGTGAAACTGTACGCCAAAATTCTTTCCCATAGGCTCCTACCCATACTACCAACGTTGATTGGCCCTGATCAGACCGGATTCACAAAGGGCAGACAGGCTGCAGATGCCACTAGGAGGGTTATCAATATCCTGCACCACGCAAAATCCTGTCGGATGCCTTCACTCCTGCTGTCCTTGGACGCGGAGAAGGCATTCGACAGGGTCCACTGGGGTTACATGACACAAACTCTGAAAAAATTTGGTTTAGCTGGCCCTATTCTATCGGCTATCTTAGCATTGTATTCCTCCCCTTGTGCACAAGTATACACCTCTAACATGTTATCCCGCCCATTCCCCATCTCCAATGGGACTAGACAGGGATGCCCCTTGTCCCCCTCAATTTTCAACCTCATTATAGAACCATTAGCTGAAAAAATTAGAGCCCACTCAGAGACACCGGGTTTCAACCTACTAGGAGAATCCCATAACATAAACCTCTTCGCGGACGATATTATCCTACTTTTGACTTCCCCACAGACCTCCCTATCTCAAGCCCATAATATCCTAGTCAACTTCAGTCAGATATCTTACTATAAAGTTAATTTTACAAAATCCCTCATTCTAGGACTTAATCTTTCCACCCCTCTCCAACGACGATTACAGAACGACTTTCCTTACACTTGGAGCTCTTCCAGTATACCATATTTAGGACTTCATCTTACAGCAGACCCTAACAAACTAGCAGAGGCCAACTACGGCCCCTTAATAGCCAAACTAGCATCTGAAATACGACGATTAACTAAAATTGACCTAACATGGTCAGGCCGCCTTGCATCTTTCAAGATGCTGCTCCTCCCCCAAATTCTATACATTTTTCGCACTCTCCCTATCCCACTCAAACCAACCTATCTCAACGCACTTAATCTTCAACTTAAACAATATATTTGGGGAACCAAACGACCAAGATGTTCAAAAAACCTGCTTATTAAACACAGATTGGCTAGAGGTATGGGATTAGTGGATTTAAAAGACTACTATAGAGCAGCTCTACTCACCCAACTGAAATGCTGGTTCCCTACACAGGCAACTAACCCCTGGTGCAGACTAGAACAAGCATTATGCCCAACACAAAATCTATACCACCTCTTACTTATAGATATTTGGAAACCATTCTCACTCCACGCCCTACCACTTACCATTAGGGCCTCACTCATAGTGTGGAGGGATCTTAACAGGCATAGTATAACGCCCCCCATAAATACTCACCTCCCAATACCCCTAGAATTATTGAATAGCGCGATCCTACACGCAAATTACTCTAAATGGGTGACTCAGGGTATTACCTTACTATCTGACCTATATGACAATAACTCACTTAAATCCTTTGATACGTTAGTCACAGCATATTCCATCCCACAGTCTGACCACTACAAATACCTCCAACTCTCTCATTTCCTGAGTTCCTTGAAGAGCATCCAGGTCCCTATACAAGACGACTTATGGAAATTCCTTAGTGGCGAATCCAGCTCTTTAAAAGGCATAACGCTTTTTTACAAACACTTCCAAAGTAAATTTTCATTTACCAAACTACTGCCGTTTCACAAATGGGAGCAGGAGATAGGAGAATCCTTCACAACCGCACAATGGAAGATGGCATTCAAATCAATATATAAAGCTTCTAGATGTGTTAATCACTGGGAACTCTCATTGAAAATAGCTCAAAGATGGTACCTCACACCATATAGAATGTCCAAGTGCTACCACGACAACTCCCCCTTATGCTGGAGAGGATGTGGAGAAGTTGGGAATATATTACATATATTTTGGAAGTGTAAAAATTTGGTTAGCTTTTGGAGGTCTGTTTTTGCATGTATCTCTCGTATTACTGGAATTTTCCTGTCTCCTAACCCTGGAATGGCACTACTCAACCTCAATATTGAGAAATTTCCTCCTAACTACCGCACTGTGGTAACACACATATTTCTCGCTGCTAGATCGGTCATAACTAAAAATTGGAAATCGAATGTGTCCCCCAATGTGTCTGAAATTTTAGATATCACACATACTAACTACATCTTTGAATCAATAATAGCAAAAAAGGAAGGCAGAAGCCAATTTTTACACAACCACTGGTCTATCTGGACTTCCTGGTACAAAAGATAAGTGTTATAATATACTATGTTAGTGTATGACAATATGGTTATGATCCACCTCTGACGTGATCCTGCCCCCCCCCCTTCCTATCCTCTCCTTTTTCCCCTATCCTCCCCCCTCTACTTTCTATCCTACCCACTTACGGTTATAATAGGAACACATGTATCTTTAGGAGGGTCTCTCCACCCACCTTTGATGTATAACTGCTCTATCCTAGCAACACTATTTGGATTGTAATTCTGATAGTACCTTATCATACTATGTAACCACTGCTATATTTCTTCTATGCTTACTGTACAATATCTGTACTCTGTTTATACAAGAAAATTTTGTTTTCAATAAAAACTAATTGTTAAAAAAAAAAATGATCGTGTGTATGCTCCAGAGCATTTTTAACGACGTGAAAAACGGGCATTAAAAATTTCGAACATGCTCTCTTTTTTCACGTCGTTTTTCATGTCATTTTTTTTAACGACGTGAAAAACGATAGTGTGTATGCTTTAACGACGTGAAAAAAAATGCGCATGCTCAGAATCAAGTATGAGACGGGAGCGCTCGTTCTGGTAAAACTAGCGTTCGCAATGGAGATAGCACATTCGTCATGCTGTAACAGACTGAAAAGCACTAGACTGAAAAGAGCGAATCGTCTCTCAACAAACTTTACTAACATGAAGGGTGGCGCCATTCGAACGGAACTTCCCCTTTATAGTGCCGTCGTACGTGGTGTACGTCACTACGCTTTTCTTGAACATTTTTTAAAATGATGGTGTGTACGCAAGACAGGCTTGAGAGGAAACAAGAAAAAAAATGACGAGAAAAACGTCAGTTTTAAAAATGACATTAAAAATGATCGTGTGTATGGGGCATAAGAGACATCTAATCCTCCTTGCTGCAGTACACCAGAAGGATTGAAGACTTGGATGTCGGTGGATTCCTGTTCCCAGACGAATCGATGGAGGAAACGGACTTGGACTTGCCCGGGTGGTGAGAGCTGTTTAAAGACAGATACTTTATCTTTACTATTCTTTGGGATTACAAAGTTGTTCTTCAAGTGCACCACCGAAAAGATTGCTAGCGAATATTGTTTCACTGAACTTCCATTTAGATCAGTCAGGCCTGACTGCATAGGTAGACATTGCTGGGTGTTAGTCTACCCATGAGGGGAAGTAGCTGTAAAAGGGCAGCGCTAGAGTTGCATAGCAATACTTTATTATTCTGATTACTCTGTTTACCTTTATTACTGTTTATTGCAGGGATCTGCAACTTGTTATACTGTTGTTTATTACTTGCCCATTAGCCTCAGTAAAATATCTGGGTAAAGTACATTTGGTGTCAGTTCCGCTTACTTTAATAGGAGTTCTAAAGTATATTCTGTGTATGTTTGTTATAGGACTGCGTTACCAACAGTTGCGGTCACGCGGTCCTATCCCTCTATCACCAGCTGTGCCACGGGAGGTTAGAGCCGATTGCCAGGGGTTGACAGCAGTGCACTACAGGGCCCAAATCAATATCAGCGGCTCTCTTAACTGGGGGTAGCGCTACACGTGGGGGCTCGAGTCCGGGATCCTTGTACATTGCACGCTGCAATCAAGCCGGTCAGAAGTACCAGCATGGACCCGCTGGCAATGTCACAGTGGTGCGCAGCGATTGGCGCCGATCCAACCGCGGCGGTAGTCATTGTACTCCCGGGGGAAAGATGGAAGGAAGAGGAGATAAAACAGCTCGTATTGTTACTGTCTCCGAGCCACAAAGCATGGGT
Source organism: Rana muscosa (assembly GCA_029206835.1). Classification (NCBI taxonomy): domain Eukaryota; kingdom Metazoa; phylum Chordata; class Amphibia; order Anura; family Ranidae; genus Rana; species Rana muscosa. The sequence continues at coordinate 1,092,675,853 of CM055117.1, forward strand.
GATGGATTTTAGGCCAGATCCAGTGATCTCGTTTACATACGTACTGGTAGAATGGAAAAACGAAATCCCAGAGCATTTTAAAAGTCAGAGTATACAAGCCATAGATAATCAGATCTATCACTTGATACATACGCTGCCAGTGAAGGAAGAATGGTTTCAGACACCAAAGCCATCACTCCCACAATTATCTCCACCACTATCCCCTAAAGCAGAAAAGCTTAAGGAACTATTAAGCCCGGGATCACCGCTGGCCGCTATAGGGCCTGAATTGTTGAATGCTCTAGGAGACCTTGTAATTAAGTGCCAGAAAAGCAGTACGGTGCATGTGGAGGCCGGTTACCGGAAGCTTAGCACCTTCTCAGGGAAGCTCCCCGTCCCTGCGGGGGAGGAAGATTTTGACACTTGGGTGGAACAGGCATTGCAGGCAGTAGAAGCATGGGAGGTGCCTGAGGCACAGAAGAGACAGCGAGTCTTAGAAAGTCTGAAAGGTGCCGCGGCAGAAGCGGTGAAGAGCTTCCGGTTTGGAAATGAAAACTGTACAGCTCAAGATTGCCTGGCCATGCTGCAGGAAGAGTTTGGTCAGCTAGAGAAGGTGTCAGAGATGATTTATCAAATTGAACACACTCTCCAGCAGCCGAATGAGAAACTGTCAGAATATGTTAGAAGGCTGAACAGGCAGTTATGCAAGATTGTACTGAAGAAGGGAATGCTGCCCAAAGATGCAGATGAAGCACGCATGAAGCAGATCATGAGGGGAGCGCGGTGCTCAGACCCGGTCTGGCTGCACCTGAAAACCTCAGGAGGAGGAATGTCACTAACCTACTTTGATCTAATAAAAATTATTAGGGACGAAGAGGCGCTGCAGGAAGATCAGCAGGTGGCCAAGGCGAATGTCACACCTGTACCAGTGTTGGTCCATTCAGTCAAGAGCCCGGAAAGAGATGCGGAGGTTGACACTCTGAAATCGCAAATGGCCCAAGTGTTGGAGATGCTGACCTCTTTGATGGAGAAAGATCAGAGAAGACGAGAGAAACCAAGCCCAAGAAAGGAGTTGTTCCCGAACACCTCAGCACCGGCCTCCCTACAGGACCGAGAAGAGGTGATTTTCTATAACTGCGGAGGGAGTGGCCACTTTGCTAACGTATGCTCCAGCCCAAAGAAGAAGAGAACAGATAATTGCAAGCCGGCGGGAAACTCCAAAGGGCCCCGGTGAAGGAGTCAACCGGGTGCCCATCATCTTCAGTGCGCTCCAAACTAAAAAAAAAGGCCAAGAATGGAGGAGACAAAACTCCTAGGAGGAGGTATAGTACACCCCCACCAAGATGTACCCCAGAGGGAGGGGGCAAGACCCCTCAGTGGAAGTACAGCACCCCAAAGAAGGAACATCCACCTAAAAGGAACAATAACATCCCTCAGCGGGTTTGTGCCCCCATTGAGAGGGAGAAAGTCAATGCATGCCAGGCTCAGGAAAAATTAAAGTCCAAAAGGAGCAGGGCAAGGGTCGAAAGCCAAAAAAAAGAGGTGACCCCAGTCCGGCCATACCCAAAGGAACTGGTGGGCCCGTCTCCTACTGTGCCCATTCAAGTGGAAGGAGTCTATACTAAAGCTCTTTTGGACACCGGAGCACAGGTGACTTTACTATACCGGGACTTCTATGATAGGCACTTGAGTCATCTGCCTATCCAGAAGATAGAAGAGCTGGAGATATGGGGACTTGGAACCCAGAGTTTCCCTTATGATGGGTACCTGCCCATAAAGATGACTTTCGACCCATCCGTGGCTGGGAAGGCTGAAGTGTTTGACACCCTGGCAGTTGTGTGTCCCCGGCCGCCTGGAGCCAGCAAGATTTCCCTGATCATTGGGACAAACACGGATCTAGTCAGGAGACTCCTGACCCCTCTAGTGAAAGAGAGAAACCATTCAGCCACCAAAATCCATCCCATGCTGAAGACGGCCTACCAACGACTGGTCTTAGAGCAGAAGACCCCGGGAGAGGGGATAGGGAAGGTGTGGAGACTTGGCAGAGAAGTGCTACAGCCCGGAGAAGTAACCTGTCTTAGGGCCACTGTGAAGCTTTCATGGGAACAACCTGGCCCCTTTGTCATGCTGGAATCAGACCCAAGGGAAGAGTCCTCAGGCCTGGAAGTGATACCAGAAGTGATTCCGTTCAAGGCCCTGAAGAAGGCCCCTGGCAGAGTTCCGGTGAGTGTTAGGAACACTACGGGAGGACCCATGGAGATCCCTGCCAGAGTGTTGCTTGGTCAGGTGAGCCCTGCTGCCCCGGTCACTTGGTCCGAAGTCAAGGGGACGGGTGACGGAGGAGATGTTTGGGAGAAACTGTCCGTGGAAAACCCGAACCTACCCAGGGCTTGGAAAGAAAGAGCCAAGGCCCAGTTGACCAGGTGGGAGAAGATCTTTTCCGAAGATGAATTCGATGTGGGGTGTGCAAGAAGTGCCACCCATCGGATCCGCCTCCAAGAAGATAAGCCCTTCCGAGAGAGGGTCAGGCGGGTCCCCCTGGCAGATCTGGAGGATCTGAGGGAACAACTTGTAGAACTAAAGAAGACTGGTGTGATCCGGGAGTCTAGAAGTCCCTATGCCTCCCCAATATTGGTGGTCAGAAAGAAGAATGGGTCGTTGAGTCTTTGTATCGATTACAGGACTCTCAACAGGAGAACCGTCCCTGACCAATACACCACGCCAAGGATAGAAGATGCCCTACAAAGTTTGTCTGGAGCCAAATGGTTCAGTGTGATGGACCTCAAGAGTGGGTACTATCAAATCCCTATGCACCCAGAAGACAGGGAGAAGACAGCCTTCATAACCCCGGTGGGATTCTTCGAATTCAATAGGATGCCTCAGGGTCTGTCTGGAGCTGCTGCTACCTTTCAACGCCTTATGGAGAAGACTGTTGGAGACATGAATCTTATAGAAGTCCTTGTGTACTTGGACGATGTCATTGTCTTCGTCTTCGGGAGAACCTTGGAAGAACATGAAGCCAGGTTGGAGAAAGTATTGAGAAGACTCAGCGAAGAGGGACTTAAGCTTTCCCCCGAGAAGTGTCGGTTCTACCAGTCTTCTGTGAACTATCTGGGGCACATAGTGTCTGAAGAAGGGGTGGCCACAGATCCTGAGAAGTTGGAAGCAGTCACTTCCTGGCCACGACCCACCACAGTAACAGAGCTCAGATCCTTCCTGGGGTTCTGCTCCTATTATAGGAGGTTTGTGGAGGGGTTTGCTCGGATTGCCCGCCCGTTGAATGAATTGCTAAAGGCAGAAGGGGAAGAGGATGACTCAGGGCCCAGGAGGCCTGGTGAGTCAGTTCAAGATCAGTGGAACCCAAGGTGTGAAGAGGCCTTTCATGCTCTGAAGAGGAGCTTAACCACTGCCCCAGTCCTGGCCTACGCCGACCCTACCAGACCTTATGAATTACATGTGGATGCCAGCCATGAGGGTCTAGGTGGTGTACTCTACCAAGAACATGAAGGACAACTGCGACCAGTGGCCTATGTGAGCAGGAGCCTGACCCCCTCAGAAAAGAATTACCCCACTCATAAGCTGGAATTCCTGGCCCTCAAATGGCCGGTAGTAGACAAGCTAAAAGACTACTTGTATGGGGCAGAGTTTACTGTGAAGACAGACAACAACCCCCTGACCTATCTCTTCACCACCGCGAAACTAGATGCCACCGGACACAGGTGGTTGGCCGCATTGTCTGGATTCAACTTCAGTCTGAAGTACAGACCAGGAGCCGGAAATAGGGATGCAGATGCCCTGTCCCGGAGGTATCATGCCACGACAAATGACTGGGAAGATTGGACCCAAGTGGCACCGGACGGGGTGCGGGGCTGAATTCCAAGCCAGAGGAGGCTCCAGAGCAGAAGAAATAGGGGTTACCATGGTGGGAGTCCCCAAACACTATTGTGGGGTAACTCAACTGGAGGAAGACAACCTACCGAGACTGTCCAAGAAGGAGTTGAGGTGTGACCAATTGGAAGACCCCATGGGGAGATTGGTCCTCGAAGCCCTGGAGAATCAGGATCCCAACAAACTCCTACATCACCCCTCAAAGGAGGCTCGCCTGTTGAGGAAGGAATTGGGCAGGCTACAGGTACATCAGGGAGTGGTCTACCGAAGGGGCCCCTCTGATGACTCAGAAGATAAGTGGCAGTTATTTCTTCCAGAGAAGCACCGAGAGACTGTACTAATTGCCCTGCATGACCATCATGGTGACCTAGGGGCAGAAAGGACCTTCCAGCTTGTCAGAAATCGGTTCTATTGGCCCTGCATGAGGGCAGAAGTAGAGGAGTATTGCCATTCCTGTGCACGATGCATTCAGAGAAAGACCCTACCCCATCAAGCTGCCCCAATGGGCCACTTACAGAGTCAAGGCCCAATGGATCTGGTATGCATTGACTTTCTCTGCCTCGAACCTGACCTGAGTGGATTGGGGAATGTTCTGGTAATAACCGACCATTTCACCCGCTATGCTCAAGCTTTCCCAACCAAAGACCAGAAGGCATCCACCGTGGCCAAGATACTTATGGAGAAGTATTTTGTCCATTACGGACTACCACAGAGACTCCACTCAGATCAAGGAAGGGACTTTGAGAGTCGGTTGATCCGAAGACTTTTGGATTCATTAGGAATAAAGAAGACCAGAACCACGCCTTACCACCCACAAGGAGATGCTCAGCCGGAGAGATTTAACCGGACCCTGCTCAACATGTTGGGAACCTTAGAAACAGAGAAGAAGCAACACTGGAGTCAGCACATATCAGCCCTAGTACATGCCTATAACTGTACCACAAGTGACGCCACTGGCTACTCCCCTTATCGACTTATGTTTGGGAGAGAAGCAAGGCTACCTGTGGACCTGGCCTTTGGCACTTCTATAGACAATACCTCAGCTACATCCCACAAGGGATACGTGGACAGACTTAGACGTAGCTTGCAGGTGGCCTATGAACAAGCCCAGGTGGCTTCGGATCAAAGGGGGGCCCGCAACAAGAGAAATTTTGATCTGAAGGTTCGAGTGCAAGATCTGCAGCCCGGGGACCGAGTACTGCTACGCAATCTGGGCGTCCCTGGAAAACACAAGCTTGCTGACAGGTGGAGATCTGAGCCCTATGTTGTCTGTAGGAAGTTGCCCGGTTTGCCTGTCTACAAACTAAAGCCAGAAGGAAAGGTGGGTCCACTGAAGACGTGGCATCGGAACCACCTGCTCCCACTTGCTGAGGCAGTCAGAATACCTCCCGTGAGAGACTCCCCTGAACCGGCCTCTATCCTGGATATTCCTAGGCCGAACACTCGGTCCCAGACCTCTCGAGCCAAAGATGGGGAGGCCTCCCAATTGAGTACAGATGAAGGTGGAGAACTGGACTGGCTGTGGCCTCCCTCGACTCCGCCATAGATCTCCCAAATGGAGGGGATACCCTAGATGCAACGCTGAATCCGGAGGCTACTGAATTCATACCCTTCAGTCCCTCAGCTGATTACTGGGAAGATGTTCCTGACACTTGCGCAGAGGAGGACTCTAGAGATTCCATACGTCAGTCGACTTCTGAATCAGAGGTCCCAGAACCAGCAATGTTACCTGAACTTACTCCTGAAGAAGAGCCTGTGGTGCCAGAGTCAGAAGCACCAAGAGAGCAGAGGGCTCGCAGAGTCATCAGGCCTCCCAAGAAACTAACTTACCCCCAAATGGGGACGAGCTCAGAGGACTCTGTTGTAACGGCTAGGAGAAGTGTTGAACAACCTGATCTTTCCACCGTCCATTTGGTGGAGGGCAACCCCAGCTCACTCTCTGGCACAGTTAGGCAGGCCACTCATGGTAGTGTGACCTGTGGGCAAGAGAGTTCCATCCCAAAGTTTTGGTGGGAATTCCCTATGCCAACATCATGCTCGACATTGTCCAAAATGGTAAACAGTATTTGTTGAAGTTTATCTTTGGGGACCAAAGAGTTCAAGTGGGGGGAGTGTGTAGCGGGGTGTTCCCCTTTAATGCAGAGAGACAAGAAGTTCCAGGTGAGAGGTGAGTCGGGAGGAAGTAAAGAGACATTATGGAAGTGAAAGCAGAGGAGAGAGAGACTACATCTCCCAGTACATCTTGCAGCACCCAGGGTGCATTGCTCCAGAACAGAGACTGCTGGGGCAGACTTTATAAAGGGGAGGCGGAGTTTTGGTCGGCCTCTTTGGACACCCCTCTCCTAGCAAGAGGATCTCTGTGCTGAACTGCTGTGTGCACAAGGCCTGAAGCCTGGGCCATGTGCTCCTTTCCAAAGAGCCCTCTGCCAGCCTAGCAGAGCCTTAGAGACATCTAATCCTCCTTGCTGCAGTACACCAGAAGGATTGAAGACTTGGATGTCGGTGGATTCCTGTTCCCAGACGAATCGATGGAGGAAAACGGACTTGGACTTGCCCGGGTGGTGAGAGCTGTTTAAAGACAGATACTTTATCTTTACTATTCGTTGGGATTACAAAGTTGTTCTTCAAGTGCACCACCGAAAAGATTGCTAGCGAATATTGTTTCACTGAACTTCCATTTAGATCAGTCAGGCCTGACTGCATAGGTAGACATTGCTGGGTGTTAGTCTACCCATGAGGGGAAGTAGCTGTAAAAGGGCAGCGCTAGAGTTGCATAGCAATACTTTATTATTCTGATTACTCTGTTTATCTTTATTACTGTTTATTGCAGGGATCTGCGACTTGTTATACTGTTGTTTATTACTTGCCCATTAGCCTCAGTAAAATATCTGGGTAAAGTACATTTGGTGTCAGTTCCGCTTACTTTAATAGGAGTTCTAAAGTATATTCTGTGTATGTTTGTTATAGGACTGCGTTACCAACAGTTGCGGTCACGCGGTCCTATCCCTCTATCACCAGCTGTGCCACGGGAGGTTAGAGCCGATTGCCAGGGGTTGACAGCAGTGCACTACAGGGCCCAAATCAATATCAGCGGCTCTCTTAACTGGGGGTAGCGCTACATAACATTCTAGGTAATTCCTGTAAGACAGGGGTCCCCAAGCGGTGCAAGTCTGCAGCCTGTTGATGAGCGGGCCGCACAATAGGAGAAGAGCGGTGACCACAGTCTGCACAGTGCTATCACAGACCTCCTGCTGTGGGGCCATGCCTGTGTGTCCTCTCCCGGCTTCTCCACCCACCCGGCTGATGATATCATCCTATCAGCAGGGCAGGGGGCGGGAGGAGCTGCAGATTGAAATGGAGAGATTCTCCCACCCCTGCCCTGCTGATAGGATAACATTGTCAGGTGGGCGGCGGAGCCAGGAGAGGGCACATGGAGTGATCTGCCCTACCAAAGGTAGGAGTCCTGAGCAGGGGAGGCAGAGATTAGAATGAGGAAGTGTGCTGTTAGAGAGGAAATGGGGGAGGGCAGACTGCAGGGGCACTGTGATGGAGGAGGCTGTGATTGCTAGGGGCACTGTAATTTAAAGGGAACTGCACTGTTATTATTACAGTGCCCCTTTACAGTGCAGACTCCTTTATATCACAGTGACCCCATTACAGTGCAGTCCCCTTGAAATCACAGACCCCCTTTACATAGTTACCAACAGTCCCGAATTTCCCGGGACAAGCACGATTTTTGGACCCTTGTCCCGAATTGGGCTTGTCCCGATTCGGGACAAGCCCAGTTCTTTTTGTCCCGTTTTGTCCCGGTAAATTCGGGAATGCTTTAGCTAAAAACGGCAGCGGCTACACAAAAATGGCCGCTGCCGCCACCATATTTGTTTACGTTTTCCCCTTGTGTTCAGTGCAGAGCCTGGGGCAGCCAATCGGCTTCGGATTGGCGACTCCTCCCCGCTCTCCACTGAACGCAAGGAGAGGCACAAGGAAGCAGCATGCTTCACCCGCCGCCGCCGCCGCCGCTAACGACCCTCTGCCCAGCCCCCGTGTGTCCGACAAGGAGCGGGGACACGGATGTAAGGACCGGGGCTCCACTGGCTGGGGACACTGACGCCTATCAGCACCCGGCGCCGCCGCTGCCAACAACCCTCCGCCCCGCCCCCGTGTGTCCGACGAGTGGGGACACTGATGGAAGGACCGGGGCACCGCTGGCTGGGGACACTGTGATGGTCCTGGCTCACTCCATTTGGCAGACCCTCGGACCACCAGCACATCCTCACGCACCGCAGGTACCGTACTATTGCACTGTAGTGTAGTGGGTGGTGGGGTAATTGTAGTGTAGTGGGTGGTGGGGTAATTAGTGTAGTGTAGTGGGTGGCGGGGTAATTTAGTGTAGTGGGTGGTGGGGTAATCACAGTGTAGTGTAGTGGGTGGCGGGGTAATCAGTGTAGTGGGTGGTGGGGTAATCAGTGTAGTGGGTGGCGGGGTAATCAGTGTAGTAGGTGGCGGGGTAATCAGTGTAGTAGGTGGCGGGGTAATCAGTGTAGTGTAGTGGGTGGCGGGGTAATTAGTGTAGTGGGTGGCGGGGTAATTAGTGTAGTGGGTGGCGGGGTAATTAGTGTAGTGGGTGGCGGGGTAATTAGTGTAGTGGGTGGCGGGGTAATTTAGTGTAGTGGGTGGTGGGGTAATCACAGTGTAGTGTAGTGGGTGGCGGGGTAATCAGTGTAGTGGGTGGCGGGGTAATCAGTGTAGTGTAGTGGGTGGCGGGGTAATCAGTGTAGTGGGTGGCGGGGTAATCAGTGTAGTGAGTAGCGGGGTAATCAGTGTAGTGGGTGGCGGGGTAATCAGTGTAGTGGGTGGCGGGGTAATCAGTGTAGTGGGTGGTGGGGTAATCAGTGTAGTGGGTGGCGGGGTAATCAGTGTAGTAGGTGGCGGGGTAATCAGTGTAGTGGGTGGCGGGGTAATCAGTGTAGTGTAGTGGGTGGTGGGGTAATCAGTGTGGGGTAATCAGTGTAGTGGGTGGCAGGGTAATCAGTGTAGTGTAGTGAGTAGCGGGGTAATCAGTGTAGTGGGTGGCGGGGTAATCAGTGTAGTGGGTGGCGGGGTAATCAGTGTAGTGGGTGGTGGGGTAATCAGTGTAGTGGGTGGCGGGGTAATCAGTGTAGTAGGTGGCGGGGTAATCAGTGTAGTAGGTGGCGGGGTAATCAGTGTAGTGTAGTGGGTGGCGGGGTAATTAGTGTAGTGGGTGGCGGGGTAATTAGTGTAGTGGGTGGCGGGGTAATTTAGTGTAGTGGGTGGTGGGGTAATCACAGTGTAGTGTAGTGGGTGGCGGGGTAATCAGTGTAGTGGGTGGCGGGGTAATCAGTGTAGTGTAGTGGGTGGCGGGGTAATCAGTGTAGTGGGTGGCGGGGTAATCAGTGTAGTGGGTGGTGGGGTAATCAGTGTAGTGGGTGGCGGGGTAATCAGTGTAGAGTAGTGGGTGGCGGGGTAATTAGTGTAGTGGGTGGCAGGGTAATCTGTGTAGTGTAGTGGGTGGCGGGGTAATCAGTGTAGTGGGTGGCGGGGTAATCAGTGTAGTGGGTGGTGGGGTAATCAGTGTAGTGGGTGGCGGGGTAATCAGTGTAGTGTAGTGGGTGGCGGGGTAATTAGTGTAGTGGGTGGCAGGGTAATCTGTGTAGTGTAGTGGGTGGTGGGGTAATCAGTGTGGGGTAATCAGTGTAGTGGGTGGCAGGGTAATCAGTGTAGTGTAGTGAGTAGCGGGGTAATCAGTGTAGTGGGTGGCGGGGTAATCAGTGTAGTGGGTGGCGGGGTAATCAGTGTAGTGTAGTGGGTGGCGGGGTAATCAGTGTAGTGGGTGGCGGGGTAATCAGTGTAGTGGGTGGCGGGGTAATCAGTGTAGTGTAGTGGGTGGCGGGGTAATTAGTGTAGTGGGTGGCAGGGTAATCTGTGTAGTGTAGTGGGTGGCGGGGTAATCAGTGTAGTGGGTGGCGGGGTAATCAGTGTAGTGTAGTGGGTGGCGGGGTAATTAGTGTAGTGGGTGGCAGGGTAATCTGTGTAGTGTAGTGGGTGGTGGGGTAATCAGTGTAGTGGGTGGCAGGGTAATCAGTGTAGTGTAGTGAGTAGCGGGGTAATCAGTGTAGTGGGTGGCGGGGTAATCAGTGTAGTGGGTGGCGGGGTAATCAGTGTAGTGAGTGGCGGGGTAATCAGTGTAGTGGGTGGCGGGGTAATCAGTGTAGTGCATAGTTGCCAAACAGTCCCGAATTTCCCGGGACAATCATGATTTTTGGACCCTTGTCCACAAGTGTGGAGGGGGCTCTGCTGGGGAGGCACCTGATGCAAGGACGGACTGCTGGGGAGGCACCTGATGCAAGGACGGACTGCTGGGGAGGCACCTGATGCAAGGACGGACTGCTGGGGAGGCCATCTGGTGGCAGGCGACGTGGCAGGTAACACGCTCAGGGCTTCCACTGATTCGGCATTATGGTGAGTTGAATGATTTCATTTTATATTACAATGTAAAAATAGAAATAATGCACTTCAATCATCCTGACACCGTAACAACCATGGTGCCGGGATGATTGAAGCGCCAACAGGTGTTTTGGAGTATCCTTATCTGCCAATTTTGTTACACATTACTATTGTGGTGTAGGATCTGGCTTCTTTCTTTCTATTTCTTTCTCTCTCTTTCTCTCACCTCGGACTCTAGCCACACCCCTTTGAACCACGCCCATTTAAACCACACCCACTATCGTGCGTAAACCACGCCCATTTTTCGCCGCGGCGCACTTCGCGCGCCGCATTTTTCACTACGGCATGACACGCCTACAAACGAATGCCCCACCCCCTGATTATAGCAAGGCTCCGCCTCAATACAAAAAAAGTGTCCCAGATGTTTTTTTTGCAATGTTGGCAACTATGCCTTTACATTAGAATGCCCCACTTACACAGGGCCGCTGATAGGCCAGTACAACCGGCCCCGTTGTCCCGGGCCCGACGTCCTCAGCTCAGCAAAGGGGGCCCGGGCAGCCTCACAGACAGCGCAGAATAAAAAAAACAAAAACAAAAAAAATGGCTTTCTGAATTACACCCCCCGCTCAGCCGCTCCTACTAGCTTAGGGGGGTGTATTGTTGCTATGATCTTCCGGGCCCCTTCTCTCTGATGTGGGAGTGAAGGGACTTTTTTTCAGTTTCGGGTGCATGCGCACTGCATCCCGCGCCCGCTCCTCTTCTTAAAGTATCAGCCGTCAGCCTGCCAATGCGGTTGCTTGTTTCCTTCCCTGGCAGAGTGATCTTCTTCTGTACAGCTCCCCACTCAGTCAGTAGTCAGCCTGTGAGAGACGGAGAGTGGGAGGCTGTGAGGCGGGCGGCGGCAAGCAGCTGACAGGGTCCAGAGGCAGAGGAGGAACCCGGAATTCGTGGCTACTGCTGGGGGTGGGTAAGTGAATATAACGATATACTGCAGTGCACTGTACATTCCTATAATGTCACCATCCATATCACCATGTATAACACACAGGCAGCAGACAGCAGAAAATCCATACCAGACACCACACCTATCCTACATAAAGTTCTGCTATCTATTTTTAAAGGGGACCTTATACAAAAAAAAAGGCATGGGGACCCCCCAGAATCCATAGAAGTTTATAAAAGAAGCCTGATGGCTCTAATATACTAACCACTAAAATTACTGCTAGAGGAGGGGACTGCTGGCAAAATTTCTGATCACAGAAGTCCCTGGGTGTCTTTCCCCGGGAACAGCTCAGTGGGAGTGGTCTCCCCGCTGAGCATGCTGGGGAAGGGTACTTAAGGGGCAGACGCCATTTCACGGGGCTCTCTTCGCCTCGTGGTCCTCCTGGCTCGAGGCATGTGTTACTGGAATTTCAACCCCGGAGCCACGTTGGCCGAGGCTGCATCTATGGCAGGTATGCCCAGTTGTCCTGACTGGGAGCTAGACTTTGAAGGTGATCCTGTGCTGTCTGTCCTGTGGGAGGAAGCCACTCAATGGAGGAAACCAGGGGAGGACCTGTCCTGGAGAGGACCAAGTGGAAGGCTGGTATCTTGAGGAAGGCCTGGTGACCCTATTGGAAGATGCACCGTAGCTAAAGTTGCCTTACAGTCTGCCGGGTTGGCTTAAAGGCTCTTAGGCTCGTAGACTGTAAGGCTGGATATCGGGGTACTAAAATCCTGTGGCAGAGGATTATTGTACAGTTCAACTTAATTATTCTAAAGGTCTGTGGCAGAGACTGTTATTTCTTTATTCATTCATGCATCATCCCGGCTGCTAGGCCAAGTGAGAGGGGCCTATCCGGGTGAGCAATACCCACTTGAAGGAAAGTGGTGAGTGTGACTTTTGAAGCTTAGAAGTTTCTCCAGTGATCTGCTGTGTGTGCCTGAACCTTTCCCTAACCCTCCATCCCTCTACCTATACAAGTTTGTGTGGAAATAAAGCCTAACGAAAAGGTGAATAACTTATGTGGACATTGAACTTTCTGTAGACTCTCATCCCCTAGACCAGTGTTTCTCAACTCCGGTCCTCAAGGCGCCCCAACAGGTCATGTTTTCAGGATTTCCCTCAGATGAAACGGCCGTGGTAATTACTAAGGCAGTGAAACTGATCAAATCACCTGTGCAAGATAATGGAAAACCTGAAAACATGACCTGTTGGGGCGCCTTGAGGACTGGAGTTGAGAAACACTGCCCTAGACAACGAACAGTGAGGTAACGTGCAAGGCCCAAATCTAAACCAGCAGCTCCTACGGGGGTGTTCTACATTACATTGCCCCCTTTACAAAGTAGTCCCCTTTACATTATAGTGCCCCCCTTACAGAGTAGTCCCCTTTACATTAATGATAAGGGGCACTGTGATGTAAAGGGGACTTCGCTGTAAAGGGACATTGTGATGTAAAGGGAACTGCTCTTTAAAGGGGGGCACTGTAATAAAAGGGGACTACTCTGCAAGAGGGGGGGGGGGGGCACTGTAATGTAAAGGGTTTTGCTCTGTAAAGGGACACTGTGATGTAAAGGGGAACTGAGGACTAGGGATGAGTTTCGTGTTCGAGTCGAACATACGTTCGACTCGAACATCGGCTGTTCGATCGTTCGACGAAGATCGAACGATTTGGGCCGTTCGCGCCAAATTCGAGTGACGCGAACGGCCCACAATGCACTACGCCATCGCAGTGTCATCCAGGCGCTGTGATTGGCTAAGCATGCACTGTGACCCCGCATGCTTGGCCAATCACAGCGCCGGCAGCGAGGAGAGCAATGATTGGCCACAGGCAGGATGCCTGTGGCCAATTATTGCTGAGGGGGTTTAGTACACGCCCCACACTATAAAAGGCCGCCAGCGCGGCGGCCTTGTGTAGTGTGTTCCGGAGCAGGGAAAGAGAAGCATAGGCAGGGACAGTGTCATTTTTTTTTCCTGTTTGTAGGGACAGAGTAGGACAGAGTAGGACAGTGAGGGAAAGTGTCAGTGTGCTATTCTGTTCTAAAACAATTTTGCTGAACCATATTTGAAATCCTTGAGTTTAGGGACAGAGAAGGACACTCGTGGAAACTATCAGTGTGTTATTCTGTGCTAAATCTTGTTTGTAGGGAGGGACAGAGTAGGACAGTGAGGGAAAGTGTCAGTGTGCTATTCTGTTCTAAACCAATTTTGCTGTTCCATATTTGAAATCCTTGAGTTTAGGGACAGAGAAGGACACTCGTGGAAACTATCAGTGTGCTATTCTGTGCTAAATCTTGTTTGTAGGGAGGGACAGAGTAGGACAGTGAGGGAAAGTGTCAGTGTGCTATTCTGTTCTAAACCAATTTTGCTGAACCATATTTGAAATCCTTGAGTTTAGGGACAGAGAAGGATAGGCAGGGGACAGTGTCAGTGTCATTTTTGCTAAGCCTCCTGCACAGTATACACCTGAAGGTAGCCCTTATTGCTCTTTTTCCCATCTCCCTGCAGGCCATCCATTAAAATGTCTGGAAGGCAAACAAGGAGAGGCAGACAGTCAGGAGGCAAAAAAAGAGGGCAAGCAGGCTCTGTGTCTGGGGGCAACAGTGCTGGTCGTGGACGCGGTGCATTGTCATCAGCACATGGCCACGGGACACGCTTGTCCTTCTTTTCGGCAGCTGGACATGTTGAGCCACATCATGCCGAAGACTTGGTAGAGTGGATGACCAAGCCCACCTCATCCTCCTCATCCTCTCTCACCCAGGCTCAGGGTACTGGCAAAGCAGCTGCCAAAGCGTCCTCTTCTCTGGTATCATTATCTTCATTAGTCAATCCTTCCCTAGACCCACCATGTCCTCCTCCTGAGGAGTCCCCTGAACTGTTTGAGCACAGTGTTGGGTACATGCTCCAGGAGGATGCCCAGCGTTTCGAAGGATCTGATGATGATACCCAGCTAGAGGAAGGCAGTAGCGTGAGAGCAGAGAGAGGGGATGCTCAAGAAGGACACCAATCTGGCAGTCATGCTCCAGCAGCTGCAGCATACTGCCAGATTGGCTCCAGTGATGAGGAGGGAGGGGATGATGAGGTCACTGACTCCACGTGGGTGCCTAATAGGAGAGAGGAGGAGGAGGAGGATGAGGAGGAGGCACATCTCCAACGAGGCAGGATGCCCTTGAGTGGCCAGCGTATGGGCAGCACACCGATGGAATCACACCGCAGAGCTCCGCCTGTGCAGGGCGCTGCCTCTGCCCGTCATTCAAAAAGTTCTTTGGTGTGGGCCTTTTTTGAGGCGAGTGCATCAGATCGCACAGCTGCTGTTTGCAACATATGTCTCAAGCGTATATCGCGTGGCCAAAACATCAGCCGCTTGGGCACCACATGCTTGATCAGACATATGTTGACCTGCCATGCAGCTCGTTGGCAAGCCTACCTTAAAGACCCACACCAAAGAACAAAGCTGACCTCTTCTTGCACCGCATCAGCTGGGATCTCCAACCCCAGTATACCTTCAGTCCTCTCTGAAACCTGCTCTGAGAGGAATGAAGGTGTAGAATTAGGTGTGTCACAGCCAAGTACTTGCGGGCACTCTGCTAGCAGTACACCAACGTCCGATTCTAGCAGGCAAATTTCCTTGCCCCAGCTGCTGGACCGTCGAAAGAAGTTCACTCCCAGCCATCCACATGCCCAGCGATTGAATGCTAGCTTGGCTAAATTGCTAGCGCTTCAACTGCTGCCTTTTCAGTTGGTAGACTCGGCCCCCTTCCGTGAGTTTGTGCAATGTGCGGTTCCTCAGTGGCAGGTTCCCAAATGCCACTTTTTCGCACGGAAGGCGATTCCGGCTCTCTACAGGCATGTGGAAGGCAATGTCTTGGCCTCGCTGGACAGGGCGGTCAGCGGTAAGGTGCATATTACCGCTGACTCATGGTCCAGCAGGCATGGACAGGGACGTTACCTTTCTTTCACGGCCCATTGGGTCACTCTTTTGGCAGCTGGGAAGGATGCAGGACAAGGTGCAGTAGTGTTGGAGGTTGTTCCACCGCCACGCCTCCAAAATGCTACTACTGGTTGTGACACACCTCTCTCCTCCACCCCCTCCTCTTCTTCTTCCTCCATGGCCTCTTCCTGTGGTTTGTCCTCGGAACCAGCGGTGCTCCGTAGGCGTTCAAGGGGCTACGCAAGTACGCAGGCAAAAAGATGCCATGCCGTGCTTGCGCTGGTGTGTTTGGGGGACAGGAGCCACACTGGGGCAGAGGTCCTGTCTGCTCTGCAGGGGCAGGCCGAGAGGTGGTTGACGCCACACCAGCTTAAGCCAGGAATGGTGGTTTGCGACAATGGCACCAACCTCCTCTCCGCCCTCCGACAGGGACAACTGACCCATGTGCCCTGTATGGCTCACGTCCTTAACCTGGTGGTGCAGCGGTTCTTGGGCAGGTACCCGGGCTTACAGGATGTCCTGAGGCAGGCCAGGAAAGTCTGTGTGCATTTCCGCAGATCTTATAATGCCAGTGCTCGCCTGGCTGAGCTGCAAAAGGAGTTGAACCTGCCCAAGAACCGCCTTATATGTGACATGCCCACCAGGTGGAACTCAACGTTGGCCATGCTGCAGCGGCTGCACACGCAGCAGAGGGCCATCAATGAGTACCTGTGCGACTACGGCACCAGGACAGGGTCAGGGGAGCTCGGTTTTTTTCACCACGCCAGTGGGGCATGATCAGGGATGCATGCACTGTCCTGGCACCATTTGAGGAGGCCACGAGGATGGTGAGCAGTGACAGTGCATGCATCAGTGACACTGTACCTCTTGTCCAACTGTTGGAGCACACGCTGCGTGGAATAATGGACAGGGCACTTGAGGCAGAACAGAGGCAGGAAGAGGAGGACTTCCTTGACTCTCAAGGCCCCCTTTACCCAGACAGTGTTCCTTCTGTCCCACCCATCGCACAGGAAGAGGAGGAGGAGGAGGAGGAGGATTGTGTCAGCATGGAGGTGGAGGCTGGCACTCAGCATCATCAGCAGCAGTCTTTTAGGGATGATTTACAGTCCCAAGAAACCAGTGGACTTGTACGTGGCTGGGAGGAGGTGGCTGCGGATCATGTCGTCCTTAGTGACCCAGAGGACTCCGGACTGAATGCCTCAGCTAACCTACGCTGCATGGCCTCCCTGATCCTGCAAAGTCTGCGGAAGGATCCTCGTATTCTTCGGATCAAGGAGAGGGACCATTACTGGCTGGCCACTCTCCTTGATCCACGGTACAAGGGTAAGGTTGCGGACCTTATCTTACCGTCGCAGAGGGAGCAGAGGATGAGACAACTCCGGGAGGCCTTGCAGAAAGGTCTGTGCAACGCGTTCCCAGAGACTGGGAGGTTACAAACTCCTGGTCCTGGACAACGAGTTGCTGAGGCTTCGGGCAGTCAAAGAAGGAGCGGTGGGGAAGGTGGCCGTCTGACCGATGCGTTCAGACAATTCTTTAGTCCGCAGCCCCAAAGTATGATCGGTTCCAGCAACCATCGCCAGCGTCTGATATACATGGTCCAGGAATACCTAGTGGCAAGGTCAGACTTGGACACCTTCCCCACCGAAAATCCTCTGGCTTACTGGGTCTTGAGGATGGATCACTGGCCAGAGCTTGCACAGTATGCAATTGAGCTACTGGCCTGTCCTGCATCCAGCGTTCTTTCAGAACGCACATTCAGTGCTGCTGGAGGATTTGTCACGGATCACAGGGTGCGCCTGTCCACCGACTCGGTTGATCGACTGACTTTCATCAAGATGAACCAGTCTTGGATCACCACCAGCTACCACACACCTGATGCTGATATAACAGACTAATTTTTTTATGTAATCTTTATTTTAGAATATATATTCAAGGGACAAGCATATAAACAATTGACAAAGTAGAAAAGCTTGCTAGGTACATCAAAATATGAGGAGCCCCTCACCGTGTACAAACAGTCAGTAAAAAGGTAAACAAGGGAGGTGTACAGTCCAGCGACCGCACCCGGGGGAATGATAATCAGCATATAATCACCGTGATATGAATTCAAACATGCATGAGTCACCCCAAATTACCCTGTCAGATACTCCGTTGACAGGAATACCACCCCACTCAGGGAGGGCGGGATTAGACTGGGTCCACAGTTACCGGGCCTAAGCCTTAAGAGTAATAAGTCAATAAAACAAAGAACAAAAAACAGAAAGAAAAAGGAAAAAGAAAACAGGGGAAATAATAACACCAGCTAGTATAAAGCAGCATTGCGAGCTTCTGTAATTTTGTGAAAGCTCCACTGTCTCGTCTGCGGCCCTCCAGCCACCCGCCCAGCCCAACTCCACTACGTTGTGACGGCCTTGACCAGAGGGGGGCCCGGGACGCCCAGCACAGGTGGGTTGGTATAGTTTATCCAAGTAGCCCATATGGAATAGAATTGCTCATATCTATCTTTGCACTTAGCCATCCATTCCTCAGCAGCCATGATATTATTGACCAAGTTTACCCAATCCACCCGGGAAGGTACCCGGGGCGTCTTCCAATAAATCGGGATCAGCCGCCGGGCCGCGTTAAGCAGATGGGGCAGGATGGACTTACTATATAGGCTGAGGGGGATGGTGGGAAAGTGCAATAGCGATTCTAACGGAGAATCCGGAAGGTCCAGATCCAAGATTAGTTTGATCTGTGCATGGACATCTAGCCAGAAGGGCTTCAGCTTGGGGCATTCCCACCAGATGTGGAGAAATGAGCCTCTGAGTCCACATCCCCGCCAGCAAGTATCTGACAGAGAGGGGTAAATCTTGGCAAGCTTGGACGGCACTCTATACCACCTAGTCAGAACCTTATAGCTATTCTCCTGCATTTTAGTGTCTCCTGTGCTCGAGTGTGTTAAGCTATACATGTGATCCAGTTGAGGCTCGGTAAAAGTGCGCTGGAGGTCTCTCTCCCACTCACCAATAAATCCCGGTTTCTCCTTACTGTGCAAGGATTGTAGCAGGTCATATAGGACCGAGATGGCATGGGGAACAGCGGAGTCTGACATGCATAGGCGTTCAAAGGGAGAAGCCAAAGTGGGGGAACGAACCCCCTGGGGCAGACTAGTAATAAAATGCTGAAGTTGCCTGTGGCGCCACTCATCCATAGGGAAGGGGCCATATTGGTTCTGTAGGGTAGCCAGTGGCAGTAGGCCCTGGTCTTGAATAAATCTGCCGCATCTGGTCTCACCATCCGCCGCCCACGTCCGAAAAAAGGAAGGATGTTCCCCCGGAATGAACCAGGGGAAGCCTCCCAGGGGCGCCAAAGGAGAAGTTAGGGGTGCAAGCAGCCCCTGTTTGTTCAGCCTATCCCAGATCGCCAGCGCGTGGGCAGCAAACGGGGAAACCAGCGTCGAGAGACCCCTAGCCTCCCTGGGGACCCAGGGGGCATGTGACAAGTTACGACCCGCTAGGAATTTGTCTAGAAGTACCCAGAGTTTATACCGGACATTGTGGTGCCAGTCTAGTATACGCTGTAATGCTATAGCCTCATAGTACCTGCGGATTACTGGGACCCCCATACCTCCCTTATTCTTAGGGCGCTGGATAGTGCGAAGGGCTAGCCTGGGACATTTCCCATTCCAGATATAACGTACGAACAGGCTATTGAGGGTTGAGAAGAACGTCTTGGGCAACGTGATCGGCACCATCTGCAGGAAGAACAGAATGCGGGGCAGCACGTTCATTTTAAGTACACTGACTCGGCCCAGCCACGAAAACGCAGTCCTATCCCACCGCTTCAGGTCTAACCTGACTGAGGAGAGCAGCGGAGCATAGTTACAGTCATAGAGCATCGAACAGCTCGCGGGCAAATATACCCCTAAGTATTTCAGGGAGGTTGGGCACCACGTAAATGGGAAAGCTGATTGCAGCTGTGTACGCAAACCTGCAGGGACGTTTAATGATAGGATTTCGGACTTATCGTAGTTGATTTTAAAGTTAGACAGTAGGCCAAAGTCCTTAAGCTCGGCTAGGATGTTGGGCAGTGATATCAAGGGGTTGGAGACATAAAAAAGTACATAATCCGCGTATGCCGACAATTTGTGTTCCGTCGGGCCGACCGTAAAACCATTGATGTCACTGTTAAGGCGTATTTTGTTAAGCAGCGGTTCGAGGGTCAGAGCGAAAATGAGAGGGGACAATGGGCATCCCTGACGTGTCCCATTGCTGATCGGGAAGGTCTCGGATAACAGCCCATTCACCTTCACCCTGGCAGTCGGAGAACTATAAAGGGAGGCTATCCACGTCAGCATGTTTGAACCTAAGCCAAGCCTAGCCAGAACCGTCTGCATATACGTCCAGTCCACCCTGTCAAATGCCTTCTCGGCATCAGTGGAAAGCAAGAGACAGGGGCGGGACCCCACCTGCGTCTCGGCCCAGTGAATCAGCTGGAGTGCTCTATTAGAGTTATCTCTGGCCTCCCGGCCCATAATGAACCCCGTCTGGTCCGGGTGAATGACTGTCGGGAGTATCGGCGTCAGTCTGTTGGCCAAGATTTTGGCCAAAATCTTGACGTCCGAGTTCAGAAGCGAAATGGGCCTATAGCTGCCCGGTAAGGTATGGTCTTTACCCTCCTTCGGGAGGACCGTGATGTGCGCCGTCAGTGCTTCTGGGGGCATTGCCGTGCCAGAAGCCAGTGCCGTGAAATAGGCACACATGGGGCCGGAGAGCACCTCCAAGTATTTCTTGTAATAGGCATTTGTGTAGCCGTCAGGGCCCGGGCTTTTCCCATTGGGTAGGTCTTTCACTACCTTCTGAATTTCAGCAGTAGTGATGGGCGAGTCCAGCTGTTTACTCACTGAGGGTCCCAGCTGCGGGAACTCGGCCTCTGTGAGGTATTGGTGAATACGGTCAACCCGTTGGGAATCCGTCGCGCCATGTAAGGTATCAGGGAGATGGTACAAATGTGCATAAAAGTCCCGAAAGACATTCGCAATTTTTGAGGAGTGAACGAACGAAGTTCCCGTCGGGGCAGTAAGCTTGTGGACATGTCCCGAGTTGCGTTGGCTTTTAAGGGCCCTTGCCAGCAGCCTCCCGCATTTATTACCAAACTCATAATACCTGTGTGTTAAATGCCGAAGGCGTGCCTTAATTTTGGTGTCTAACAATGCGGCCAGCTCCTGTCGCAGGGATTGTAGTTCCGACGCCAAGTCTGGGGTGATTTTCTTTTTATGTAGTAACTCCGCTGTCTGTAATTTGGCCAAGAGGGCCTGCAGTTCTCCCTCCCTAGCCCGTTTCAGTCTCGCCCCCTGGGATATCAGCTCCCCCCGAACCACGGCCTTGTGCCCTTCCCATACAGAGCCCATGCTGACCTCACCCGGTGTGTTTTCAGTGAAATACAGGGAGATGGTGTCCAACACCCGTTTCTGAGCGACCGCATCATCCAAGATGCCATCATTCAGGCGCCAGCTCCACGTCCGTGCCTCCATTGACAGAGGACGCA
Source organism: Rana muscosa (assembly GCA_029206835.1). NCBI lineage: Eukaryota > Metazoa > Chordata > Amphibia > Anura > Ranidae > Rana > Rana muscosa. The sequence continues at coordinate 1,092,696,624 of CM055117.1, forward strand.
GGGAGATGGAGACCGGCGCGTGGTCTGATATGGTAATGGACCCTATTGAGGCGCTAGCTAGGGAGTCAAGTGAATACTGGTCCATCACAAGAAGGTCAATGCGGGTATAGACATTATGTGTTGCGGAAAAATAGCTATAGTCTTTGTCTGTCGGGTGGAGGAGCCGCCAACAGTCAACCAAATGGTGTTCCAGCAGGGATTTTTTAAAATGCTTCAGGAAGGCAAAGGAATGAGTCGAGTGGCCCGACGACGTATCTACCAGCGGGTCAGGGCTAACATTGAAGTCCCCTCCCAGGATGAGCTGCCCCTCCCGGAAGGTGGACAGGGACTCCAATACTGCATCTAAGAAGGTAAGCTGTTTGCTATTTGGAGCGTACACAGCTGCAAATGTGAACTTGCGGGCAAATATGGTGCCTTTGACAAACACAAATCTACCCTCTGGGTCGAGTAGTTGGTCCGTCATTACAAAGGGGCAATTTTTGTGGATTGCTATAGCCACCCCCCCTGATTTGGGGCGGGGGGAGTTGCTAAGGTACCAAGAGTTATATAAATGGGTTGGAAGGCGGGGGACCGAGTCAGTGCAAAAGTGCGTTTCCTGCAAAAAAAAGATGTGTGCCCCCATGCGTTTCATCTCAAGCCACAACTTACCGCGTTTCGACGGGGAGCCCAGGCCGCGTACGTTGTACGACACGATTTTCATGTCAGCCATGATGAGAGATTACCGGGTGAGGCCATCAGGCCAGCGGCAAGAGGGGAGAGAGACCCACAGCGCAGTCCAGCCCACAGCACGGGACTCCAGGAACTCCCTGATCACATACAGTAGCCTAGAGTACAAACCAAAGTTAGAGCAGGTGTTATGGAAAAAAGGACAAGAAAAACAAAGGGGAAAAAAACTCAGTGAACAAAAACACAGAAACAGGGCGCAACAAAGTGCATCGTCACCGCCGGTCGGGAGCCTCCATCCCCTCCTCAGGCCGAGGAGACGGTGGAGGCCAGCGAGCAGAGGCATTCCCAAAAAGGGACACATAACTCCGGGGAGTTGACCTATTGGGGGGAAGTGGTAGGGCACCAAGAGCAAGTCCGCATGGGGACCCGCATAATATTGAAAGTGTGCAACTGCCCCTTGACCAGGGGCAGGAGAGTGATACAGCAGCTAGGGGGAAGTCACAAAAGGAAAAGAGAGCAAAAATGAACATAGACGCCTCAAGAGCTAGCAGCAGATAGTTCAGGCGACTAGGCCTCCCCCTGCGGAGGTCGGGAGGGAGGTGCTGAGCCATTGGGGCCCCGTCTGGGTCCACGGCGACGTCTCCGACGGGCTGATTGCCACGGTTCAGGTTGAGCCGGGTGAAGGATATCTGACGGTGATCTCCAATCCGGGATATCGACATGAGGCAAGTCTAGGGCTTCCAGGAATCGGGGTAGGTCGTCCCTGTTCCGTAGTGTGGCCTGCCTGCCCTCTTTAGTAGCGGAGAGGCTAAACGGGAAACCCCACCGATAGGGAAGCTGGGCATCTTGTAGGGCCGCCAGCAGTGGCTTGAGGGCTCGGCGTTGCATTAACGTGCGTCTGGAGAGATCCGGAAAAAATGTCAGTTTGGCCCCATCAAAATCCACAAATCTGACCCCTCTGACCTGATTCATGATACGTTCCTTCAGCGAGTATTTGTGCAGTTTGCAGATAATGTCTCTTGGTTTCTCAGGGTCATCAGAAGGGGGCCGCAGGGCTCTGTGGGCCCGGTCAATTTCAAAATGTTCAGGTGCCTGTCGGCCAAGGATTTGCTTAAAGACCCCTTGCAGGGTGGGGATGATATCCCTGGGGCCAGTGGCTTCGGGTAGACCTCTGATCCGAATGTTAACCCTGCGGCTCCTGTTCTCAAAATCGTCCATTTGATCCAGCAAGGCCTCAAGCCTGCGATCCTGTTGTTTGCAGTGATCAGAGAGGGCCTGCAGGGTCGGGTTAGTCTCATCCCATTGCGCCTCCAGAGTCTCCACTCTATCTCCCAGATGCGCTGTGTCCGCCTGTAAGGCCTCAATGTCTTTCTTAAAAGCCATCTCCACTCTGCCTGCAAATCGTTCTAGGTCGGCCTTAGTGGGGAGGGAGAGGATGTGTGCACGGATGTCTTTATCATCCCATGGATCTCCCTCCTGTGCAGGCTCATCCCCGCTGTTCGGGCCAGAGAGAGAAGGGGGAGAAGGCAGGGGCTGTGAGGGCAGATGCGGGGAGCCGATAGGGGAGGCAGCCCTGGCAGCGTGGGAGCCGGGCGCCATCTTGGCTGTACCTGCCGTTTTGCTGCGTGTCCCAAAAAAGTTGTCCAACGATCCGGACCGGTCCCGGAGCGTCCGCTGTGGGCACGGGGAGTGATTGCGCTTCGTTGGCATCCGGGCTGCAGTAGTTTCTCCCCCTCTAAAGCTGCCGAATGTGCTGATCAGAGCGCGGGTCTCGCGGAGCTCTGGGAAAGCACGTCCTCACTCGTGCATGCCGTGGCCACGCCCCCATAACAGACTAATTGATTTTAAAATGTCACATCCCTTCAAGACTGATGCTGATGCTGAGTGCCTGTGCTGTTATGTTGACTGGCTATCCTCCTCCTCCTCCTCAATGATACGATTAATGATGATAGCTTGGAAGATCATTTTGGTTTATGGGTGACGCCACCAGTGGCTAAGGCCCAATTTTTCAGCCCCTGTTTAACAGGGGCGTGTAATTAAAATTTTGGATGCCATACTTTGCAACAGGCCTCATTGCTGTGCTCCAAGTACAGTATCTGTGAGGGGTTGCAGTGTTGTGCCACCAGTGCCTAAGGCCCAATTTTTCAGCCCCTGTTCAACAGGGGCATGCAATTATAATTATTGATCTAATAATTCACAGCAGGGCCCATTGCTGCGCCCACCAAGAGTAACTGTCAGGCCTTACAGTGTTGTGGCACCAGCACCACCATCACCACCACCACCACCACCAAAGGCCCAATTTTTCAGCCCCTATTCAACAGGGGCATGCAATTATAATTATTGATCTAATAATTCACAGCAGGGCCCATTGCTGCGCCCACCAAGAGTAACTGTCAGGCCTTACAGTGTTGTGGCACCAGCACCAGCACCACCATCACCACCACCACCAAAGGCCCAATTTTTCAGCCCCTGTTCAACAGGGGCATGCAATTATAATTATTGAACGAATAATTCACAGCAGGGCCCATTGCTGCGCCCACCAAGAGTAACTGTCAGGCCTTACAGTGTTGTGGCACCAGCACCACCATCAAAGGCCCAATTTTTAGTACCACTGATCAACAATTATATGTTATTACAATTCCTGATATAATAGTTGACAGCAGGGCGTTCCAGCACCCACCAAGAATAACTGTGAGTGCTTTCAGTGTTGTGCCAACACCAACACCTAAGGGGCCAATTTCTGCAGAGTATATACGGAAGGTCCCTACTTTCAAACATCCAACTTACAAACTACTACTACTTGCAAACGGAAGAAGACAACAGGAAGTGAGAGGAAATCTACCCCTTGGAAGGAAAATTCTCTCCTGTAAGAATTAATATGGGAGAAAGGTGTCTCCTCTCTACTGATGCTTTATCACCAATCCTTGTTTCAAGAAAAACACCACATTTCAAAATCAGTTGTCATTGGGACGCAAAGTGAGGTGAAATGTTCTGAACAGGGGCACAGACAGCAAAAAAAATGTGACGGGGTGATAACCGTTTCCTATGTTTTCCAAAAAGCTAAAAAAAAGGAATTTGGCATGGAGCTACACTTAAACAATGCAGCTGTTCAAAATTACAAACATATTCTACATAAGAACAAACCTACAGTCCCTGTCTTGTATGCACCGCCTGTATACGGCTGTTCAGAGCATATAGGGCCTTTTTTATTTTGTGTGCGGGGTTCCCCTTAATATCCATACAAGACCCAAAGGGGCTGTTAATGGGCTGGGGTAGGGGGGGGGGGGTTGATGGGGTAGCTATGCCATTTTTCCTAAAGATTTTCATCCATATTACCGGGACCAGACATTGCATTAAAGCCGCAAGCAGTTTTAAATGGCTTTTTTTCCTTTAGAAATGTTATTTTGTGCAGGGACAGTTCTAAACACGGGAAACACGTGGCACTTCACAGGCATACTTTAGACACCCCCCAGGTACAATATTTAAAGGAATATTTGACTTTTTTTTTTTCACTTTATGCATCATTAAAATGACTGCTCCCGGAAAACGTCCGTTTTTAAAACTTCTTTTTGCATTGATACATGTCCCCTGGTGCAGAACCCGGGTTCCCAAACTCTGTTTCGGACAATAACATGGATAATAGTCGTTATAATTAGCACTTTAGAATCCGAACGTTCGCATCCATTGTATTTAATAGGGTTCTAATGTTCGTGCAAACTTTCGGTCCGTTCGCGGGTTCTGGTGCGAACCAAACCCGGGGGTGTTCGGCTCATCACTACTGAGGACAGACTCTGTGAAAAGCCCCTAATAAAAAAAAAAAGTGCACTGTGATGGAGGAGGCTGTGATTGCCAGGGGCACTGTTAATTAAAAGGGAACTGCAATGTTATCATTACAGTGCCCCTTTACAGTGCAGACCCCTTTATATCACAGTGCCCCCTTTTCAGTGCAGTCCCCTTGAAATCACAGACCCCCTTTACATTAGAATGCCCCCTTACAGAGCAGTCCCCTTTACGTTACATTGCCCCCTTTACAAAGTAGTCCTCTTTACATTACAGTGCCCCCCTTACAAAGTGGTCCTCTTTACATCACAGTGCCCCCTTTACATTACAGTGCCCCCTTTACAACATAGTCCCCTTTACATTACAGTGCCCCCTTACAGAGTAGTCCCCTTTACATTACCGTGCCCCCTTTACAGAGCAGTCCCCTTTACTTTACAGTGCCCCCCTTTACAGAGCAGTCCCCTGTACATTATTGATAAGGGACACTGTGATGTACAGGGGACTTCACTGTAAAGGGGCATTGTGATGTAAAGGGAACTGCTCTTTAAAGGGGGGCAATGTAATACAAGGGGACTACTCTGTAAGAGGGGGGACACTGTAATGTAAAGGGCTCTGCTCTGTAAAGGGGCACTGTGATGTAAAGGGGAACTGAGGACAGACTCTGTGAAAAGCCCTTAATAAAAAAAAAAAAGTGATTTTTTTTAAATAAAGTTTAAAGTGTTACTAAACCTACAACACTAAAATCACTCTGCATATGCAGTAAAGAATGCTTGTTATACTCACTGTGGAACCTAAGGAATTAATCCTGCACATTGTGTAAAAATACTGTTTGATCCTGTCTTCTCTGATCCTCCCCTTCTTCCACGGTCCCCAATCCATCCCCTGATGGTACAGAGCCTTGGGGGGCACTCTGCACATGCTCAGTTTGGTGTGTATTGCTTTTTGTTCTTTCTTGGGACGGAGCATGTGATCAGCACAGGGCCAATCAGCACTGTCCAGATAGAGGGTCAGGAGTCCTGTATGCTCATAGGACAATTAGGAGAGAATGAAAACTCCTCCTACAAGCTTTAACCAGTGCTCAGCCAGACACTGCTGATAAGAAAAGGTATTTAGCAGTTTATATTTACTAAAATAATTGCATTTCCGTGTTCTGTGTACTGTGGGAGACCAGATATAGTGAATGCAGGGTCCTGGAGAGAGCAGATATAGTGAATGCAGAGTCCTGGGGAGACCAGATATAGTGAATGAAGGGTCCTGGTGAGAAGAGATATAGTGAATGAAGGGTCCTGGGGAGACCAGATATAGTGAATGAAGAGTCCTGGGGAGACCAGATATAGTGAATGAAAAGTCCTGGGGAGACCAGATATAGTGAATGCAGAGTCCTGGGAGACCAGATATAGTGAATGCAGGGTCCTGGGAGATCAGATATAGTGAATGCAGGGTCCTGGGGAGACCAGATATAGTGAATGAAGAGTCCTGGGGAGACCAGATATAGTGAATGCAGAGTCCTGGGGAGACCAGATATAGTGAATGCAGAGTCCTGGGGAGATCAGATATAGTGAATGCAGTGTCCTGGGGGGGGCAGATATAGTGAATGCAGTGTCCGGGGGGGGGCAGATATAGTGAATGCAGTGTCCTGGGGGGGGGGACCAGATATAGTGAATGCAGAGTCCTGGGGAGACCAGATATAGTGAATGCAGGGTTCTGGGGAGACCAGATATAGTAAATGCAGAGTCCTGGGGAGATCAGATATAGTGAATGCAGAGTCCTGGGCAGATCAGATATAGTGAATGCAGAGTCCTGGGGAGACCATATATAGTGAATGCAGAGTCCTGGGAGAACGGAGATAGAGAATGCAGTGTCCTGGGGGGGGGGGGGGACCAGATATAGTGAATGCAGAGTCCTGGGGAGACCAGATATAGTGAATGCAGTGTCCTGGGGGGGCAGATATAGTGAATGCAGTGTCCTGGGGGGGACCAGATATAGTGAATGCAGAGTCCTGGGGAGACCATATATAGTGAATGCAGAGTCCTGGGAGAAAGGATATAGTGAATGCAGTGTCCTGGGGGGGACCAGATATAGTGAATGCAGAGTCCTGGGGAGACCAGATATAGTGAATGCAGTGTCCTGGGGGGGCAGATATAGTGAATGCAGTGTCCTTCTGGGGACCAGATATAGTGAATGCAGAGTCCTGGGGAGACCAGATATAGTGAATGCAGTGTCCTGGGGGGGGGCAGATATAGTGAATGCAGTGTCCTGGGGGGGCAGATATAGTGAATGCAGTGTCCTGGGGGGGACCAGATATAGTGAATGCAGAGTCCTGGTGAGACCAGATATAGTGAATGCAGAGTTCTGGGAGAACGGATATAGTGAATGTAGAGTTTGAGACCAGATATAGTGAATGCAGGCTCCTGGGGAGACCAGATATAGTGAATGCAGAGTTTGAGACCAGATATAGTGAATGCAGGCTCCTAGGGTTAGTAACACTTTAATAATGCCTTTGCTGTGTAGGTCATATACATACCTCCGAGTCCCAAAGCTTGGCTTAAAAAAATAGCATCATCCAATCCTGCCTTGTTGCTAGGACGTGGAGAAGAATGGAGAAGAACAGAGACAAAATTCTGCCTAATCCATTCAGTCCATTGTTAATTCAGAGAATGAGTACATCACCTGCCAGATGCAGGCTTCCCCCTCCGGTGCATCTCACCTCTAATTGGGCTTAGTTGTAGTTCTCCTTCTACTCAACTAATCCCAATTACGGGTGAAATTCATCAGGGGCAGAACATGCGTCCCGTAGGAGATGTACTCCTTCTCTACTTCTCTAAATAAAACTTTGGACTAATTGGAGTTAGCAGTAGTACGTCATTATTTATTCTTTATCTGTATGATATCTCAGCAACACGTCTTACAGAGTGTAGAAATTATCCGGCTGCCTTGTCAACACAGCTTGGATGTCGTGTCAACAGTTACTTACTCCTAGGCTACAAGACAACGGAAGAACATTCCACACTCACCTACCAACATTCCTCTGGGGCTTACCTGGAGAAGAATAGACATCACGCTGCTTTCCAGTAAATAATACAATGCCAACAGCAACAAATAGCTATAATGTTATCAGGAATAAAAAGGCAATATTATGGCTAAAGTCCTGGAAACTTAAATACGCGGGTTCAGTTTACCCACTTTCCGACCGCGTAACTTACATTTACTGCGGCAAATTGGCTCTATTGTGCAAAATCACGTACCTGTACGTCATTTCGTGCAATAGCCTCTAGGGGGCGCGCGTGCGCCACCTGAGACCTGATCGCACGCTGATTGGACAGAGGGGGAACCAATCAGCGGGTCTGTTCGCCAGCCACCCGTGATCGTTCCCGAAAAAGGGAGAACGGCGGTCTGCCTATGTAAACAAGGCAGATTGCCGTTCTGACAGGGGAGAAGATGGAGATCTTGTGTTTCTCCTAAGCAGGAACACGGATTTCTCTGTCTTCACCCAGTCAGAGCAACCCCCCCCCCCCACAGTTAGCAAGCACTCCCAAGGAACACATTTAACCATTCAATCGTCCCTGATGTTAAACCCTTCCCTGCCAGTGTCATTAGTACAGTGACAGTGCATATTTGTTAGCACTGATCACAGTATTGGTGTCACTGGTCCCCAAAAAAGTGTCAGTTAGGTGTCTGATTTGTCTGCTGCAATGTCGCAGTCCCGCTATAAGTTGCTGATCGCCGCCATTACTAGTAAAAAAAATAATAAATAAAAATTCCATAAACATATCCCATCGTTTGTAGACGCTATAAATTTTGAGCAAACCAATCAATATATGCTTATTGGAATCTGTTTTTACCAAAAATACGTAGCAGAATACATATTGGCCTAAACTGATGAAGAAATTCGATTTTTCACATTTTGTTGTTGGATATATTTTATAGCAGAAAGTAAAAAATATTGTTTTTTTTTGTCAAAATTGTCGCTCTTTTTTTGTTTATAGCGCAGAAAATAAAAACCGCAGAGGTGATCAAATACCACCAAAAGAAAGCTCTATTTGTGGGAAAAAAGGACATCAATTTTTTGGGGTACAGCGTCACACAACTGTGCAGTGCCGTATCACAAAAAATTACCTGGTAAAACCTTCCAAGGGCTGAAGTGGACATTATCAATTCATGAGCAGACTGATACAAAAGCAAACCTGTCCCACAGTAATTAAAAAAAAAAAATGAACGCTATTATTTAATTTGTAAATACCTTTGTAATGCTTTTACAGGAATCAGAATTTTAGTATCACTTTTAACAGGGCAATTTATAGAAATAAACTGTATACATTTTATCCACAGTAACAGTATGAAATATTTTATAAAAAATAGTGCAGCGCTCACCTCTTATGTGAAAAAATATATATAAAAAATGTTTTTATATAAATATATATAAGTGCCTCTGAGTATAGTGCTTAAAACAATAAACACATGACCATCAGATAAATAACACACGGCATATTATGTGAAAAAATGCATCTAAATCATAAAAAAAGCCTATAAGAAAGCAGTGTGTGTTTTCTGTAAAGCCAAGATCTGTTCTGGTAGATGGGATTGCACTGTCACGAAGATCAAATATATTGGATTTTTATGGACTTTTTTTTTTTTCCATGGACTAATGTTTTATTTAGCTGATGGTCATGCAATTATTCATTTAAGCACTATTGTCAGTAGTGATGAGCCGAACACCCCCGGGTTCGGTTCGCACCAGAACCCGCGAACGCACCGAAAGTTCGCACGAACATTAGAACCCTATTAAATACAATGGATGCGAATGTTCGGATTCTAAAGTGCTAATTATAACGACTATTATCCATGTTATTGTCCTAAACAGAGTTTGGGAACCTGGGTTCTGCACCAGGGGACATGTATCAATGCAAAAAGAAGTTTTAAAAACGGACGTTTTCCGGGAGCAGTCATTTTAATGATGCATAAAGTGAAAAAAAAAAAGTCAAATATTCCTTTAAAATATTGTACCTGGGGGGTGTCTAAAGTATGCCTGTGAAGTGCCACGTGTTTCCCGTGTTTAGAACTGTCCCTGCACAAAATAACATTTCTAAAGGAAAAAAAAGCCATTTAAAACTGCTTGCGGCTTTAATGTAATGTCTGGTCCCGGTAATATGGATGAAAATCTTTAAGAAAAATAGCATAGCTACCCCATCACACCCCCCCCCACCCCAGCCAATTACCAGCCCCTTTGGGTCTTGTATGGATATTAAGGGGAACCCCGCACACGAAATAAAAAAGGCCCTATATACTCTGAACAGCCGTATACAGGCGGTGCATACAAGACAGGGACTGTAGGTTTGTTCTTATGTAGAATCTGTTTGTAATTTTGAACAGCTACATTGTTTAAGTGTAGCTCCAGCCCAAATACCTATTTTTAAGCTTTTTGGAAAACATAGGGAAGGGTTATCACCCCTGTAACATTTGTTTTGCTGTCTGTGCCCCTGTTCAGAACATTTCACCTCACTTTGCGTCTCAATGACAACTGATTTTGAAATGTGGTGTTTTTATTGAAACAAGGATTGGTGATAAAGCATCAGTAGAGAGGAGACACCTTTCTCCCATATTAATTCTTACAGGAGAGAATTTTCCTTCCAAGGGGTAGATTTCCTCTCACTTCCTGTTGTCTTCTTCCGTTTGCAAGTAGTAGTCGTTTGTAAGTTAGATGTTTGAAAGTAGGGACCTGCCGTATATACTCTGCAGAAATTGGCCCCTTAGGTGTTGGTGTTGGCACAACACTGTAAGCATTCACAGTTACTCTTGGTGGGTGCTGGAACGCCCTGCTGTCAACTATTATATCAGGAATTATAATAACATATAATTGTTGAACAGTGGTAGTAAAAATTGGGCCTTTGATGGTGGTGCTGGTGCCACAACACTGTAAGGCCTGACAGTTACTCTTGGTGGGTGCAGCAATGGGCCCTGCTGTGAATTATTAGATCAATAATTATAATTGCATGCCCCTGTTGAACAGGGGCTGAAAAATTGGGCCTTTGGTGGTAGTGGTGGTGGTGTTGACACAACACTGTAAGGCCTGACAGTTACTCTTGGTGGGCGCAGCAATGGGCCCTGCTGTGAATTATTAGATCAATAATTATAATTGCATGCCCCTGTTGAACAGGGGCTGAAAAATTGGGCCTTTGGTGGTGGTGGTGGTGGTGGTGTTGACACAACACTGTAAGGCCTGACAGTTACTCTTGGTGGGCGCAGCAATGGGCCCTGCTGTGAATTATTAGATCAATAATTATAATTGCATGCCCCTGTTGAACAGGGGCTGAAAAATTGGGCCTTAGGCACTGGTGGCACAACACTGCAACCCCTCACAGATACTGTACTTGGAGCACAGCAATGAGGCCTGTTGCAAAGTATTGCATCAAAAATTGTAATTACACGCCCCTGTTAAACAGGGGCTGAAAAATTGGGCCTTAGCCACTGGTGGCGGCACCCATAAACCAAAATGATCTTCCAAGCTATCATCATTAATCGGATCATTGAGGAGGAGGAGGAGGATAGCTAGTCAACATAACAGCACAGGAACTCAGCATCAGCATCAGTTTTGAAGGGATGTGACATTTTAAAATCAATTAGTCTGTTATATCAGCATCAGGTGTGTGGTAGCTGGTGGTGATCCAAGACTGGTTCATCTTGATGAAAGTCAGTCGATCAACCGAGTCGGTGGACAGGCGCACACTGTGATCCGTGACAAATCCTCCAGCAGCACTGAATGTGCGTTCTGAAAGAACGCTGGATGCAGGACAGGCCAGTAGCTCAATTGCATACTGTGCAAGCTCTGGCCAGTGATCCATCCTCAAGACCCAGTAAGCCAGAGGATTTTCGGTGGGGAAGGTGTCCAAGTCTGACCTTGCCCCTAGGTATTCCTGCACCATGTATATCAGACGCTGGCGATGGTTGCTGGAACCGATCATACTTTGGGGCTGCGGACTAAAGAATTGTCTGAACGCATCGGTCAGATGGCCACCTTCCCCACCGCTCCTTCTTTGACTGCCCGAAGCCTCAGCAACTCGTTGTCCAGGACCAGGAGCTTGTAACCTCCCAGTCTCTGGGAACGCGTTGCACAGACCTTTCTGCAAGGCCTCCCGGATTTGTCTCATCCTCTGCTCCCTCTGCGATGGTAACATAAGGTCCGCAACCTTACCCTTGTACCGTGGATCAAGGAGAGTGGCCAGCCAGTAATGGTCCCTCTCCTTGATCCGAAGAATACGAGGATCCTTCCGCAGACTTTGCAGGATCAGGGAGGCCATGCAGCGTAGGTTAGCTGAGGCATTCAGTCCGGAGTCCTCTGGGTCACTAAGGACGACATGATCCGCAGCCACCTCCTCCCAGCCACGTACAAGTCCACTGGTTTCTTGGGACTGTAAATCATCCCTAAAAGACTGCTGCTGATGATGCTGAGTGCCAGCCTCCACCTCCATGCTGACACAATCCTCCTCCTCCTCCTCCTCCTCCTCTTCCTGTGCAATGGGTGGGACAGAAGGAACACTGTCTGGGTAAAGGGGGCCTTGAGAGGCAAGGAAGTCCTCCTCTTCCTGCCTCTGTTCTGCCTCAAGTGCCCTGTCCATTATTCCACGCAGCGTGTGCTCCAACAGGTGGACAAGAGGTACAGTGTCACTGATGCATGCACTGTCACTGCTCACCATCCTCGTGGCCTCCTCAAATGGTGCCAGGACAGTGCATGCATCCCTGATCATGCCCCACTGGCGTGGTGAAAAAAACCCGAGCTCCCCTGACCCTGTCCTGGTGCCGTAGTCGCACAGGTACTCATTGATGGCCCTCTGCTGCATGTGCAGCCGCTGCAGCATGGCCAACGTTGAGTTCCACCTGGTGGGCATGTCACATATAAGGCGGTTCTTGGGCAGGTTCAACTCCTTTTGCAGCTCAGCCAGGCGAGCACTGGCATTATAAGATCTGCGGAAATGCACACAGACTTTCCTGGCCTGACTCAGGACATCCTGTAAGCCCGGGTACCTGCCCAAGAACCGCTGCACCACCAGGTTAAGGACGTGAGCCATACAGGGCACATGGGTCAGTTGTCCCTGTCGGAGGGCGGAGAGGAGGTTGGTGCCATTGTCGCAAACCACCATTCCTGGCTTAAGCTGGCGTGGCGTCAACCACCTCTCGGCCTGGCCCTGCAGAGCAGACAGGACCTCTGCCCCAGTGTGGCTTCTGTCCCCCAAACACACCAGCGCAAGCACGGCATGGCATCTTTTTGCCTGCGTACTTGCGTAGCCCCTTGAACGCCTACGGAGCACCGCTGGTTCCCGAGGACAAACCACAGGAAGAGGCCATGGAGGAAGAAGAAGAGGAGGGGGTGGAGGAGAGAGGTGTGTCACAACCAGTAGTAGCATTTTGGAGGCGTGGCGGTGGAACAACCTCTAACACTACTGCACCTTGTCCTGCATCCTTCCCAGCTGCCAAAAGAGTGACCCACAGGGCCGTGAAAGAAAGGTAACGTCCCTGTCCATGCCTGCTGGACCATGAGTCAGCGGTAATATGCACCTTACCGCTGACCGCCCTGTCCAGCGAGGCCAAGACATTGCCTTCCACATGCCTGTAGAGAGCCGGAATCGCCTTCCGTGAGAAAAAGTGGCGTTTGGGAACCTGCCACTGAGGAACCGCACATTGCACAAACTCACGGAAGGGGGCCGAGTCTACCAACTGAAAAGGCAGCAGTTGAAGCGCTAGAAATTTAGCCAAGCTAGCATTCAACCGCTGGGCATGTGGATGGCTGGGAGTTAACTTCTTTCGACGGTCCCGCAGCTGGGGCAGGGAAATTTGCCTGCTAGAATCGGACGTCGGTGTACTGCTAGCAGAGTGCCCGCAAGTACTTGGCTGTGACACACCTAATTCTACACCTTCATTCCTCTCAGAGCAGGTTTCAGAGAGGACTGAAGGTATAGTGGGGTTGGAGATCCCAGCTGATGCGGTGCAAGAAGAGGTCAGCTTTGTTCTTTGGTGTGGGTCTTTAAGGTAGGCTTGCCAACGAGCTGCATGGCAGGTCAACATATGTCTGATCAAGCATGTGGTGCCCAAGCGGCTGATGTTTTGGCCACGCGATATACGCTTGAGACATATGTTGCAAACAGCAGCTGTGCGATCTGATGCACTCGCCTCAAAAAAGGCCCACACCAAAGAACTTTTTGAATGATGGGCAGAGGCAGCGCCCTGCACAGGCGGAGCTCTGCGGTGTGATTCCGTTGGTGTGCTGCCCATACGCTGGCCACCCAAGGGCATCCTGCCTCATTGGAGATGTGCCTCCTCCTCATCCTCCTCCTCCTCCTCTCTCCTATTAGGCACCCACGTGGAGTCAGTGACCTCATCATCCCCTCCCTCCTCATCACTGGAGCCAATCTGGCAGTATGCTGCAGCTGCTGGAGCATGACTGCCAGATTGGTGTCCTTCTTGAGCATCCCCTCTCTCTGCTCTCACGCTACTGCCTTCCTCTATCTGGGTATCATCATCAGATCCTTCGAAACGCTGGGCATCCTCCTGGAGCATGTACCCAACACTGTGCTCAAACAGTTCGGGGGACTCCTCAGGAGGAGGACATGGTGGGTCTAGGGAAGGATTGACTAATGAAGATAATGATACCAGAGAAGAGGACGCTTTGGCAGCTGCTTTGCCAGTACCCTGAGCCTGGGTGAGAGAGGATGAGGAGGATGAGGTGGGCTTGGTCATCCACTCTACCAAGTCTTCGGCATGATGTGGCTCAACATGTCCAGCTGCCGAAAAGAAGGACAAGCGTGTCCCATGGCCATGTGCTGATGACAATGCACCGCGTCCACGACCAGCACTGTTGCCCCCAGACACAGAGCCTGCTTGCCCTCTTTTTTTGCCTCCTGACTGTCTGCCTCTCCTTGTTTGCCTTCCAGACATTTTAATGGATGGCCTGCAGGGAGATGGGAAAAACAGCAATAAGGGCTACCTTCAGGTGTATACTGTGCAGGAGGCTTAGCAACAATGACACTGACACTGTCCCCTGCCTATCCTTCTCTGTCCCTAAACACAAGGATTTGCAATATGCTTCAGCAAGATTGGTTTAGCACAGAATAGCACACTGACAGTTTCCCTCACTGTCCTTCTCTGTCCCTACAAACAAGATTTAGCACAGAATAGCACACTGATAGTTTCCACGAGTGTCCTTCTCTGTCCCTAAACTCAAGGATTTCAAATATGGTACAGCAAGATCGGTTTAGAACAGAATAGCTCACTGACACTTTCCCTCACTGTACCTCTCTGTCCCTAAACTCAAGAATTTTTTAAATATGGTTCAGCAAGATTGGTTTAGAACAGAATAGCACACTGTCAGTTTCACTCACTGTCCTTCTCTGTCCCTACAAACAAGATTTAGCACAGAATAGCACACTGATAGTTTCCACGAGTGTCCTTCTCTGTCCCTAAACTCAAGGATTTCAAATATGGTTCAGCAAGATTGGTTTAGAACAGAATAGCTCACTGACACTTTCCCTCACTGTACCTCTCTGTCCCTAAACTCAAGGATTTCAAATATGGTTCAGCAAGATTGGTTTAGAACAGAATAGCACACTGTCAGTTTCACTCACTGTCCTTCTCTGTCCCTACAAACAAGATTTAGCACAGAATAGCACACTGATAGTTTCCACGAGTGTCCTTCTCTGTCCCTAAACTCAAGGATTTCAAATATGGTACAGCAAGATTGGTTTAGAACAGAATAGCACACTGACACTTTCCCTCACTGTACCTCTCTGTCCCTAAACTCAAGGATTTCAAATATGGTTCAGCAAGATTGGTTTAGAACAGAATAGCACACTGTCAGTTTCACTCACTGTCCTTCTCTGTCCCTACAAACAAGCGTTAGCACAGAATAGCACACTGATAGTTTCCACGAGTGTCCTTCTCTGTCCCTAAACTCAAGGATTTTAAATATGGTACAGCAAGATTGGTTTAGAACAGAATAGCTCACTGACACTTTCCCTCACTGTACCTCTCTGTCCCTAAACTCAAGGATTTCAAATATGGTTCAGCAAGATTGGTTTAGAACAGAATAGCACACTGTCAGTTTCACTCACTGTCCTTCTCTGTCCCTACAAACAAGATTTAGCACAGAATAGCACACTGATAGTTTCCACGAGTGTCCTTCTCTGTCCCTAAACTCAAGGATTTCAAATATGGTTCAGCAAGATTGGTTTAGAACAGAATAGCTCACTGACACTTTCCCTCACTGTACCTCTCTGTCCCTAAACTCAAGGATTTCAAATATGGTTCAGCAAGATTGGTTTAGAACAGAATAGCACACTGTCAGTTTCACTCACTGTCCTTCTCTGTCCCTACAAACAAGATTTAGCACAGAATAGCACACTGATAGTTTCCACGAGTGTCCTTCTCTGTCCCTAAACTCAAGGATTTCAAATATGGTACAGCAAGATTGGTTTAGAACAGAATAGCTCACTGACACTTTCCCTCACTGTACCTCTCTGTCCCTAAACTCAAGGATTTCAAATATGGTTCAGCAAGATTGGTTTAGAACAGAATAGCACACTGACACTTTCCCTCACTGTCCTTCTCCACTATTTACATATTAATGCAGGTTATTTACATGTAAACTGCAGGTGAGTCATCTGTACACAACAATAGGGCAGAGCTGGGTAGCATTAGTAGCAGAACTTCACACTGATATATTGGGACACAGCACAGGACTAAAACTTCAAGAAATAGGCATATTTGAACTGGGATAGTTGGCAAGTATGAGGCAGCTGCTTTGGGCCCCACAACAATGATGGGGACTAGGGCAGCTGCCCCTTTTGCCTTGCCTTAAAGACGACACTGGCTGCAGTATTTTTAGCTGAAATGGACTGAGCACAGATCCCTATTGTACTCTATTACAGCCCTTAGCCCATTCTGAACATGTTGCATTAGTAATGACGCTTTGCCTTCTGTCCTCTAACCAGTTCCTCCAATTTTTGCATCTACAATTATTAATTCATAATTATTTCCTATACCATCCAGTATCCTCAATCAGTGATATTTGGGGCACAATAAAAAAACAGACACAAAGGGGGAAGGAGGTGGGAAAGAAGCCAAGACCCCGATATATGACTGAGGAGTAAATTAAAACATATCATGAGGAATCATGGACAAGTAAGTCCTCTCAGGCTCATGATCTTACAGAAAGAAAACTCAGTTCTGGATTTTGGGGAAGCAAAAACAAGTGTCCTTTGTACCTCTGTACAGCAATGTGGAATATGTCAGAGCTACATAAACATATAATAATACAAATGTGGGATATTAGAGTGTAAGCTCCTCTGGAGCAATGACTGATATGTTAATAAATACAATATGACAGCTTCCTCTTTTTCCTCCTCCATATGTGCTCAATGTCTCATATACAATGTATCTTGTACATAAGATACTGTGTATCTTTGCTTGTCCATAAAAGGAGAATTACCAAATTTTTTTGGAGAGCCACAGGCAAAGGGTGGCGGTTGAATGATCGCACAATGTAGTAAACAATACGGGGACTGCTGACCCTGGTTTTATCTTAGAGGTTGTGTCAGCCATTAGCTAAAATATTCCCAACCTGTCCAATGGGGCCACAGATACACTATATTACCAAAAGTATTGGGACACCAGCCTTTACACGCACATGAACTTTATTGGCATCCCAGTCTTGGTCCATAGGGTTCAATACTGAGTTGACCCACCCATTGCAGCTGTAACAGCTTCAACTCTTCTGGGAAGGCTGTCCACAATGTTTAGGAGTGTGTCTATGGGAATGTTTGACCGTTCTTCCAGAAGCATATTTGTCAGGTCAGGCACTGATGTTGGAGGAGAAGGCCTGGCTTCCAGTCTCCGCTCTAATTCATCTCAAAGGTGTTCTATTGGGTTAAGGTCAGGACTCTGTGCAGGCCAGTCAAGATCCTCCACCCAAACCTCGCTCACCCTTGTCTTTATGGACCTTGCTTTGTGCACTGGTGCACAGTCATGTTGGAACAGGAAGGGGCAATCCCCAAACTGTTCCCACAAAGTTGGGAGCATGAAATTGTCCAAAATGTTTTGGTTTGCTGACGCCTTAAGAGTTCCCTTCACTGGAACTAAGGGGCCAAGCCCAACCCCTGAAAAACAACCCCACACCATAATCCCACTCAGGCGGCCTTATATAGCGTGGGGCGTGTACTAAACCCCCTGAGACATAATTGGCCAAAGCCACCCTGGCTTTGGACAATTATGGCTCTCCGTTCTTACCGTGCTGTGATTTACCAACGCATGCGGGTCATAGTGCATGCTTGGCCAATCATTAGCCAGCAATGCACTGAGATGCCGCAGTGAATTATAAGCTGTGATGCGCCACTCGAATTTGGCGCGAACGGCCCATAATGTTCGACTCGAACTCGAAGCTCATTCCTACTCTGCAGGAGTCAGTACAGAAGAGGAGGAGCAATAGTCTGCAGTGAAGGGAAGTAGAGAGCAACAGACTGTGAACTATAGCTGTGCCCTATTATCAGGACTGAATCTTTCAATTAAAGATCTACCAATGTGCTAAGTGCTATGGGCATCTCATATCATCCCTCCCTATCCTATCCAAGTTATGTCCCGCAAATAAAATACAGCAAAGCAACGCAAATGACTATTCATTGTCTCAAGATGGATGAATGGGGGTCAGGCAGCAGGGTGATGTGTTGATCTTTTGAAACTCGCGGCAGTGCACCGCTACATAACCATAATACAACATTAGCAGAAGTTGCCCAAAGGGTGGCGCTAATGAGCTGAAAAAACACGTAGTTTTGTTTTTGTTGGCCGACAATATTTTGCCGTTTGTATGTGTAGTGGCCTCCTCTCTCTCCTCTTTCTCATCAGCTCGTCTGTCTCTTGTCTAGGGGTACCTTAGAGGAGACAGTGCGGGGTCACCACGCCAAGCCTTCACCGCAGATGTTTGTGTGGTGTAAGCAAAGTTCTTGTTTTACCTTCGGGTCGGTGTTCTGCACCTGGAACCTCCAAAGAGAGTTACCTTGAACAATGTCTGCCAGAAAACGAGCCCCACACCATTAAAGTCCAACACTCCTTTATTCTTCTCAATGCAAAAATGAACACAATCAGTTGGACCCCTTAGAGAACAGAACAGACAAGGAGGTGTGGATGCGAGTAGGCCCAGGCACAATGACTTCTCCACTTTCCTTCCTGAAAGTGGGTTGCGGTCTCCGAGCGAAGGGGGATTTCCTTCCAGGCGGTCTCCGATGAAAGGCTCACCTGTCACCGGCAATATGCTGCACCAGGTCTTCAAGCAAGTATCTCCCACCGGTCCATTACGCCCTCCGGATTCGGGTACCCTCTCCCAGGGTCCCCTAGGATCTCCTTCCCTCGTGAAACTCAGTGTTGGGCACTGAGCTCCAGACCTCCATCCGAGTACCTCACCCCAGGCTAAAGGTGCCTGGGATGGAACACGACCTCCGAACGTCCTCTAGGCCTAGGCCCGCCTAGAGGACCGACACAAACCACCGCCCACAGGCTGAAGGTGCCTGGGACTCGAACCCTGTGACAAAGATGGCCGGCCCCTTTATACCCTCTCCCAGCAAGCACGGCGGGTTTCCTGCACCCACCATACCGCTGTCGAGGGAGGACAAAAAGGGAGCACAGCACACAGCAATGGTTCAACCCCAGCCCAAGGCGACAGCGCCACCCGCGGGGCTGCAGGGAACTGCACATCACTGGTGTCTCTGCCAGTTTTAAATACACAGAAAAGTGTATACCCGCTACATATGCAATACAAGTTCACGGCCAACTCCCTTCAGGCAAAAGTCCTACGCTTTGTCCGCAGAAAATCCGATTGTGTGTATGAGGCTTTAGTGTTAGAGGTTCAATCCAATGTATGGCAACATGCTTGTTACTGCCCATTACCATAATTCAATGGTGTAAATTTGGTCTTACTGTTCCTAACCCGACCAAGAATTTGGTGACAATGTGTAAATATGTTAGATGTTTGTATTAATACTTATGAATAAAATAGTGTGGTCAGCTGCTACTGTAGCAGGGTCTTCGTTGAGGCCCCATGGACTACGTTACCCAGAACCCCGTTTGGCACCCAGGGTGCATTGGACTGCCGCAGAGACTCATGGGTGGGGTATAAAAGGGGAGGGCGAGGCTTAGCCCGGCCTCTTTGGACACCGCGCGGCTGGCAAGAGAACTTCCTGTGCGGACCTGCTGCGAGTGCAAGGCCCGAGGCCTGGGCCTTGCGCACTTCCAGAGAGCCTTCCACCTCGCTGCGGAGCCTGTGCGGCGACAGACATCTACCTGCTTGAGGGACGCCAGTGAACCGGAGATCAGGCGGTGGCAGATCATGTGTGTGTGAAGACACAGCAGTGGGAGTCCCGGACTGGGATCGAGTCCGGAGGGGTGAGAGAGCACCTGCTCACAACCATAATCGGATACTTTATTAGGCCAATAGACTGCCTTGGCCCATCGGGTAATATTTCCCTTTTCCTGTCATGAGACTAGTTGGAGGACTGAGTCACATAGTCTCCGGGGAGTTGTTCCATTACCTTAGACCTTGTTGGATTACAAATATTGTTCCTGTATGTGAACCACCGATCATCTGGCATGCGAAGATTCCTTCTCTAGAGACTGAGCTTTAATTAAGTCAGGCCTGACTGGGAGTTGATAGTACTGTTGGGCGCCATATTGCTAATGGGGATCCAAGCTATATGTTGGTGTGTGTTAGAACTAATTGCGCACTATAATTAACTAGTGTTAGTATTACTGCAGGGCTCTACATGCATGTGTTATATGTAATATTAATTGTTAAACCCTTTTATCTACAAGTAAACCTTTTACATTTTCTCAAATCTGGTGTTGGAGTCCCTATATATATATATATATATATCTTATCACTAGAAGAAAGGTATTGTGGAATTGTGTATAAACTGTTATAGAGCTATATAGACACACCACCCCTAGACTAGCTGTGCCAGTGAAGGGCTGAGTAGATTGCCGGGGTTTGGCTGTGCTGTGTACAGGGCCCAAAAGCAAACCAGCGGCTCCCTTAGTTTGGGGGTATCGCTACACTACACTAAAGGAAAAGTTAACTCTTCTCCTCTGCTGCCTATAGGCAAATGCCTACTGTACCCAACAGTACATCACAACCCAAAGGCAGATTTATGGAGCTGAGTGGGAGGTTTTCTCTTCCTATAGGTAGATATACTGATATACATATACAAATATAAATATAAATATAGACAGGGCTTTTTTTCTCAGAGAAAAGGTGCAGGAACTCCCCCCTTCTGAGTCACTACTTGCTTCCGCCCCCTACCCACCAACGAGCATTGTCCCTTGGTCCCACCCCCTACCCACCTCCCAGTACCAGCTCTTTTAGAGAATACAGAACCAAATTTTATTTTGCGGTGCTTTTGCATGGTATTCGTTGATGATAACAAGAAAAGCAATAAAATAAATCCTCTGCAGCCAACGAAAATAGACCCCACCTCAGCAATAATAGATCCCCCCAGCAATATATATTCCCACAACAACAGTAGATCCCCTAGCAATAATAGATAACCCCAGCAACATTAGACCCACCCCAGCAACATTATACCCACCCCAGCAGCAATAGATCCCCCAGCAACAATAAATCCCCTAAGCAATAATAGACACCCCCAGCAACACTAGACCTACCCCAGCAACAATTATTCCCCCCAGCAACAATAGATCCCCCCAGTAACATTATATTCACCCCAGCAAAAAATAGACTACCTGTTACAAAATACCACCCCAGCAAAAATAGATCTAGCCCAGCAACAATAGATCCACCCCTGCAACAAGAGGCCCCCAGCAACAACAACAGATTTCCCAGCAGCCAGCAACAATAGACCTCTCCCTCAACAATTGCCCAACCAGCAACAATAGACCCCCACAAAAAATAGATTCCTGCCAGAATACCCCAGTACCTATTGCCATTACATATAGTCAGTAGGCTTGTGCAATTTGTTTCGTAACAAATCGAAATTCGTCCGAATTTAGCAACTTTCGGACATTCGGAAGCATTCGAATTTCCGAACAAAGCAATTACGAATAAAACCGAATCCGAAATAAATTATACCGCAAAATAGCGAATGCCCGAAGGTCTTCGGCATAATTCGTTATGAAAAAAGTTACGAATGTACGAATCCATTCGAAGCACAATAACACTCACTCTGCTCTCTGCTTCTCCCTCACCGTGCTGAACTCCCTCTCAAAATGGTGTACAGGGGGCGGAGGCTATAGCTGCATGAAAAAACGAAAGTAAAATACGAGATTTCAAATCCATTCGAAGCACAATAACACTCTGCTCTGCTCTCTGCTTCTCCCTCACCGTGCTGAACTCCCTCTCAAAATGGTGTACAGGGGCGGAGGCTATAGCCGCATGTAAAAAACGAAAGTAAAATACAAGATTTCGAATCGTTACAAATAACCGCTATGTATTTAGAAAAGTACAAATCCATTCGAAGCACATTAGGCATAATAGGCAGCGTCGTTGTGAGAGAGACACGGAAAATTCCGAATCAACGAACCCAAAAAAAGGTACGAAAGTAGGAGTGTTGTCCAGAATCAAAGAAAAACAACGTACCCTACAGAAAGTACGAATTATAAATCAACTAAAAATTCAACGAAAAATGACGCTTGCGAAAATACGAATTAGTCCGAACATGAAAAATACCGTCTAGCAAAATTACGAATGATTACGAATCAACAGGACCGAAAAGAAACGAACCGAAACTAAACAAATTTTTCCGTTGTGCACAAGTCTAATAGTCAGTGCTAGAGGTGCCGGAACTGCGTTCCCCCACATTCCCGCTGAAAAATAGCCCTGCATATAGATAGGAAAAACACAGAACAGAACCCTTACCTGTGTCATTGCACACGGGGAGGTTTGGTTAGGATCTAGTTTCTCGCCCTGTTCTCGGCTCACCATCCAACCATATCAATTTATTAAACATCACCAGAGTTCCAACATTCTATAAATACAGACGGTTACAACAGAATGGACTTTCTGAGAACCATGTGTCCACAGCTTCCTCTTTCACCTCCTCCATATGCACACAATGTCACATACACAGTACACAGGGGGAGGGTGTCTTTTCTGCTTGTCCATAGAAAGTTGGTTGCCTGATTGTTTTTGGAGTGCATTAGACATAAGGTGGAGGATGAATGATCACACCGCTCAGTCAATGATCAGTGTGGGGACTGCCATCCCCGGCTTCATCTCAGTGGTTGTGTAGGTAATTAGGTAAAATTGCGGCGAAAAATACAAAGTGGTTGGCATGTTGAATACAAAAATTCCAACGGATTGTTCCAAAAGCTTCCTTTATATAGGTAGAACATCATACTGCGCAATACAGACCATCCACCAATAATATCAGCTACAGTGGAGAACTTAAACTATTTTATCCTCCTATTTAAATAGCAGCAACATATTATGAATCATTATACCAATACATTTCTATGATTTCCTTCTTAGCAATAGTGGTGTACTGTACTGCCTTATTCATTGATTACTGCAGTAAGCTAGGAGTTTAAGTGATGATCCCCGATGGCTAATTAAGTTATTATAGATGCAAGCTTTCAGGATGCTGTAGACCCCTTCTTCAGACTTTACACCATCTCCAGCTGACTGTAGGAAAGAATGCAGCATCCACACACCTCCAACACCAGCATCCTGCCACCTGCTGGCCAGAGCACAGAATAAACCACCAACAACTAACATAAATCTACCGCCACCTGCTGGCTAGAGCACAGAATAAACCACCCACCCACAACTAACATAAATCTACCGCAACCTGATAGGTAGAGCACAGAATAAACCACCCACCCACAACTAACATAAATCTACTGCCACCTGCTGGCCAGAGCACAGAATAAACCACCCACCCACAACTAACATAAATCTACCGCCACCTGCTGGCCAGAGCACAGAATAAACCACCCACCCACAACTAACATAAATCTACCGCCACCTGCTGGCCAGAGCACAGAATAAACCACCCACGCACAACTAACATAAATCTACCGCCACCTGCTGGCCAGAGCACAGAATAAACTACCCACCCACAACTAACATAAATCTACCGCCGCCTGCTGGCCAGAGCACAGAATAAACCACTCACAACTAACATAAATCTACCGCCACCTGCTGGCCAGAGCACAGAATAAACCACCCACCCACAACTAATATAAATCTACCGCCACCTGCTGGCTTGAGTACAGAATAAACCACCCACAACTAACACAAATCTATCGCCACCTGCTGGCCAGAGCACAGAATAAACCACTCACAACTAACATAAATCTACCGCCACCTGCTGGCCAGAGCACAGAATAAACCACCCACCCACAACTAATATAAATCTATCGCTACCTGCTGGCCAGAGCACAGAATAAACCACCCACAACTAACACAAATCTATCGCTACCTGCTGGCCAGAGCACAGAATAAACCACTCACAACTAACATAAATCTATCGCCACCTGCTGGCCAGAGCACAGAATAAACCACTCACAACTAACATAAATCTACCGCCACCTGCTGGCCAGAGCACAGAATAAACCACCCACCCACAACTAACACAAATCTATCGCCACCTGCTGGCCAGAGCACAGAATAAACCACCCACAACTAACACAAATCTATCGCCACCTGCTGGCCAGAGCACAGAATAAACCACCCACCCACAACTAATATAAATCTATCGCCACCTGCTGGCCAGAGCACAGAATAAACCACCCACCCACAACTAATTTAAATCTACCGCCACCTGCTGGCCAGATCACAGAATAAACCACTCACAACTTACATAAATCTACCGCCACCTGCTGGCCAGAGCACAGAATAAACCACCCACCCACAACTAATATAAATCTACTGCCACCTGCTGGCCAGATCACAGAATAAACCACTCACAACTTACATAAATCTACCGCCACCTGCTGGCCAGAGCACAGAATAATCGACCCACCCACAACTAACATAAATCTACCGCCACCTGCTGGCTTGAGCACAGAATAAACCACCCACAACTAACACAAATCTATCGCCACCTGCTGGCCAGAGCACAGAATAAACCACTCACAACTAACATAAATCTATCGCCACCTGCTGGCCAGAGCACAGAATAAACCACTCACAACTAACATAAATCTACCGCCACCTGCTGGCCAGAGCACAGAATAAACCACCCACCCACAACTAACACAAATCTATCGCCACCTGCTGGCCAGAGCACAGAATAAACCACCCACAACTAACAAAAATCTATCGCCACCTGCTGGCCAGAGCACAGAATAAACCACCCACCCACAACTAATATAAATCTACCGCCACCTGCTGGCCAGAGCACAGAATAAACCACCCACCCACAACTAATTTAAATCTACCGCCACCTGCTGGCCAGAGCACAGAATAAAGCACTCACAACTTACATAAATCTACCGCCACCTGCTGGCCAGAGCACAGAATAAACCACCCACCCACGACTAATATAAATCTACCGCCACCTGCTGGCCAGAGCACAGAATAAACCACCCACAACTAACACAAATCTATCGCCACCTGCTGGCCAGAGCACAGAATAAACCACTCACAACTAACATAAATCTACCGCCACCTGCTGGCCAGAGCACAGAATAAACCACCCACCCACAACTTATATAAATCTACTGCCACCTGCTGGCCAGAGCACAGAATAAACCACCCACAACTAACACAAATCTAACGCCACCTGCTGGCCAGAGCACAGAATAAACCACCCACAACTAACACAAATCTATCGCCACCTGCTGGCCAGAGCAAAGAATAAACCACCCACCCACAACTAATATAAATCTACCGCCACCTGCTGGCCAGAGCACAGAATAAACCACCCACCCACAACTAATATAAATCTACCGCCACGTGCTGGCCAGAGCACAGAATAAACCACCCACAACTAACATAAATCTACCGCCACCTGCTGGCTAGAGCACAGAATAAACCACCCACAACTAACATAAATCTACCGCCACCTGCTGGCTAGAGCACAGAATAAACCACCCACAACTAACATAAATCTACCACCACCTGCTGGCCAGAGCACAGAATAAACCACTCACAGCTAACATAAATCTACTGCCACCTGCTGGCCAGAGCACAGAATAAACCATCCACCCACAACTAACTTAAATCTACCGCCACCTGCTGGCCAGAGCACAGAATAAACCACCCACAACTAACATAAATCTACCGCCACCTGCTGGCCAGAGCACAGAATAAACCACCCACCCACAACTAACATAAATCTACCGCCACCTGCTGGCTAGAGCACAGAATAAACCACTCACAACTAACATAAATCTACCGCCACCTGCTGGCCAGAGCACAGAATAAACCACCCACCCACAACTAATATAAATCTACCGCCACCTGCTGGCCAGAGCACAGAATAAACCACCCACCCACAACTAACATAAATCTACCGCCACCTGCTGGCCAGAGCACAGAATAAACCACCCACCCACAACTAACATAAATCTACCGCCACCTGCTGGCCAGAGCACAGAATAAACCACCCACCCACAACTAACATAAATCTACCGACACCTGCTGGCCAGAGCACAGAATAAACCACCCACCCACAACTAACATAAATCTACCGCCACCTGCTGGCCAGAGCACAGAATAAACCACCCACCCACAAGTAACATAAATCTAGCGCCACCTGCTGGCCAGAGCACAGAATAAACCACCCACCCACAACTAACATAAATCAACTGCCACCTGATGGCCAGAGCACAGAATAAACCACCCACCCACAACTAACATAAATCTACCGCCACCTGCAGGACAGAGCACAGAATAAACCACCCACCCACAACTAACATAAATCTACCGCCACCTGCTGGCCAGAGCACAGAATAAACCACCCACCCACAACTAACACAAATCTATCGCCACCTGCTGGCCAGAGCACAGAATAAACCACCCACAACTAACACAAATCTATCGCCACCTGCTGGCCAGAGCACAGAATAAACCACCCACACACAACTAATATAAATCTACCGCCACCTGCTGGCCAGAGCACAAAATAAACCACCCACCCACAACTAATATAAATCTACCGCCACGTGCTGGCCAGAGCACAGAATAAACCACCCACAACTAACACAAATCTACCGCCACCTGCTGGCTAGAGCACAGAATAAACCACCCACAACTAACATAAATCTACAGCCACCTGCTGGCTAGAGCACAGAATAAACCACCCACAACTAACATAAATCTACCACCACCTGCTGGCCAGAGCTTAGAATAAACCACTCACAGCTAACATAAATCTACCGCCACCTGCTGGTCAGAGCACAGAATAAACCACCCACCCACAACTAACACAAATCTATCGCCACCTGCTGGCCAGAGCACAGAATAAACCACCCACAACTAACACAAATCTATCGCCACCTGCTGGCCAGAGCACAGAATAAACCACCCACACACAACTAATATAAATCTACCGCCGCCTGCTGGCCAGAGCACAGAATAAACCACTCACAACTAACATAAATCTACCGCCACCTGCTGGCCAGAGCACAGAATAAACCACCCACCCACAACTAATATAAATCTACCGCCACCTGCTGGCTTGAGCACAGAATAAACCACCCACAACTAACACAAATCTATCGCTACCTGCTGGCCAGAGCACAGAATAAACCATCCACCCACAACTAACACAAATCTATCGCCACCTGCTGGCCAGAGCACAGAATAAACCACTCACAACTAACATAAATCTACCGCCACCTGCTGGCCAGAGCACAGAATAAACCACTCACCCACAACTAATATAAATCTACCGCCACCTGCTGGCTTGAGCACAGAATAAACCACCCACAACTAACACAAATCTATCGCTACCTGCTGTCCAGAGCACAGAATAAACCACCCACAACTAACACAAATCTATCGCTACCTGCTGGCCAGAGCACAGAATAAACCACTCACAACTAACATAAATCTATCGCCACCTGCTGGCCAGAGCACAGAATAAACCACTCACAACTAACATAAATCTACCGCCACCTGCTGGCCAGAGCACAGAATAAACCACCCACCCACAACTAACACAAATCTATCGCCACCTGCTGGCCAGAGCACAGAATAAACCACCCACAATTAACACAAATCTATCGCCACCTGCTGGCCAGAGCACAGAATAAACCACCCACCCACAACTAATATAAATCTATCGCCACCTGCTGGCCAGAGCACAGAATAAACCACCCACCCACAACTAACATAAATCTACCGCCACCTGCTGGCCAGATCACAGAATAAACCACTCACAACTTACATAAATCTACCGCCACCTGCTGGCCAGAGCACAGAATAAACCACCCACCCACAACTAATATAAATCTACTGCCACCTGCTGGCCAGATCACAGAATAAACCACTCACAACTTACATAAATCTACCGCCACCTGCTGGCCAGAGCACAGAATAATCGACCCACCCACAACTAACATAAATCTACCGCCACCTGCTGGCTTGAGCACAGAATAAACCACCCACAACTAACAAATCTATCGCCACCTGCTGGCCAGAGCACAGAATAAACCACTCACAACTAACATAAATCTATCGCCACCTGCTGGCCAGAGCACAGAATAAACCACTCACAACTAACATAAATCTACCGCCACCTGCTGGCCAGAGCACAGAATAAACCACCCACCCACAACTAACACAAATCTATCGCCACCTGCTGGCCAGAGCACAGAATAAACCACCCACAACTAACAAAAATCTATCGCCACATGCTGGCCAGAGCACAGAATAAACCACCCACCCACAACTAATTTAAATCTACCGCCACCTGCTGGCCAGAGCACAGAATAAACCACTCACAACTTACATAAATCTACCGCCACCTGCTGGCCAGAGCACAGAATAAACCACCCACCCACAACTAATATAAATCTACCGCCACCTGCTGGCCAGAGCACAGAATAAACCACCCACAACTAACACAAATCTATCGCCACCTGCTGGCCAGAGCACAGAATAAACCACTCACAACTAACATAAATCTACCGCCACCTGCTGGCCAGAGCACAGAATAAACCACCCACCCACAACTAATATAAATCTACTGCCACCTGCTGGCCAGAGCACAGAATAAACCACCCACAACTAACACAAATCTAACGCCACCTGCTGGCCAGAGCACAGAATAAACCACCCACAACTAACACAAATCTATCGCCACCTGCTGGCCAGAGCACAGAATAAACCACCCACCCACAACTAATATAAATCTACCGCCACCTGCTGGCCAGAGCACAGAATAAACCACCCACCCACAACTAATATAAATCTACCGCCACGTGCTGGCTAGAGCACAGAATAAACCACCCACAACTAACATAAATCTACCGCCACCTGCTGGCTAGAGCACAGAATAAACCACCCACAACTAACATAAATCTACCACCACCTGCTGGCCAGAGCACAGAATAAACCACTCACAGCTAACATAAATCTACCGCCACCTGCTGGCCAGAGCACAGAATAAACCATCCACCCACAACTAACTTAAATCTACCGCCACCTGCTGGCCAGAGCACAGAATAAACCACCCACAACTAACATAAATCTACCGCCACCTGCTGGCCAGAGCACAGAATAAACCACCCACCCACAACTAACATAAATCTACCACCACCTGCTGGCTAGAGCACAGAATAAACCACTCACAACTAACATAAATCTACCGCCACCTGCTGGCCAGAGCACAGAATAAACCACCCACCCACAACTAATATAAATCTACCGCCAGCTGCTGGCCAGAGCACAGAATAAACCACCCACCCACAACTAACATAAATCTACCGCCACCTGCTGGCCAGAGCACAGAATAAACCACCCACCCACAACTAACCTAAATCTACCGCCACCTGCTGGCCAGAGCACAGAATAAACCACCCACCCACAACTAACATAAATCTACCGACACCTGCTGGCCAGAGCACAGAATAAACCACCCACCCACAACTAACATAAATCTACCGCCACCTGCTGGCCAGAGCACAGAATAAACCACCCACCCACAAGTAACATAAATCTAGCGCCACCTGCTGGCCAGAGCACAGAATAAACCACCCACCCACAACTAACATAAATCAACTGCCACCTGATGGCCAGAGCACAGAATAAACCACCCACCCACAACTAACATAAATCTACCGCCACCTGCAGGACAGAGCACAGAATAAACCACCCACCCACAACTAACATAAATCTACCGCCACCTGCTGGCCAGAGCACAGAATAAACCACCCACCCACAACTAACACAAATCTATCGCCACCTGCTGGCCAGAGCACAGAATAAACCACCCACAACTAACACAAATCTATCGCCACCTGCTGGCCAGAGCACAGAATAAACCACCCACACACAACTAATATAAATCTACCGCCACCTGCTGGCCAGAGCACAAAATAAACCACCCACCCACAACTAATATAAATCTACCGCCACGTGCTGGCCAGAGCACAGAATAAACCACCCACAACTAACATAAATCTACCGCCACCTGCTGGCTAGAGCACAGAATAAACCACCCACAACTAACATAAATCTACAGCCACCTGCTGGCTAGAGCACAGAATAAACCACCCACAACTAACATAAATCTACCACCACCTGCTGGCCAGAGCTTAGAATAAACCACTCACAGCTAACATAAATCTACCGCCACCTGCTGGTCAGAGCACAGAATAAACCACCCACCCACAACTAACACAAATCTATCGCCACCTGCTGGCCAGAGCACAGAATAAACCACCCACAACTAACACAAATCTATCGCCACCTGCTGGCCAGAGCACAGAATAAACCACCCACACACAACTAATATAAATCTACCGCCGCCTGCTGGCCAGAGCACAGAATAAACCACTCACAACTAACATAAATCTACCGCCACCTGCTGGCCAGAGCACAGAATAAACCACCCACCCACAACTAATATAAATCTACCGCCACCTGCTGGCTTGAGCACAGAATAAACCACCCACAACTAACACAAATCTATCGCTACCTGCTGGCCAGAGCACAGAATAAACCATCCACCCACAACTAACACAAATCTATCGCCACCTGCTGGCCAGAGCACAGAATAAACCACTCACAACTAACATAAATCTACCGCCACCTGCTGGCCAGAGCACAGAATAAACCACTCACCCACAACTAATATAAATCTACCGCCACCTGCTGGCTTGAGCACAGAATAAACCACCCACAACTAACACAAATCTATCGCTACCTGCTGTCCAGAGCACAGAATAAACCACCCACAACTAACACAAATCTATCGCTACCTGCTGGCCAGAGCACAGAATAAACCACTCACAACTAACATAAATCTATCGCCACCTGCTGGCCAGAGCACAGAATAAACCACTCACAACTAACATAAATCTACCGCCACCTGCTGGCCAGAGCACAGAATAAACCACCCACCCACAACTAACACAAATCTATCGCCACCTGCTGGCCAGAGCACAGAATAAACCACCCACAATTAACACAAATCTATCGCCACCTGCTGGCCAGAGCACAGAATAAACCACCCACCCACAACTAATATAAATCTATCGCCACCTGCTGGCCAGAGCACAGAATAAACCACCCACCCACAACTAACATAAATCTACCGCCACCTGCTGGCCAGATCACAGAATAAACCACTCACAACTTACATAAATCTACCGCCACCTGCTGGCCAGAGCACAGAATAAACCACCCACCCACAACTAATATAAATCTACTGCCACCTGCTGGCCAGATCACAGAATAAACCACTCACAACTTACATAAATCTACCGCCACCTGCTGGCCAGAGCACAGAATAATCGACCCACCCACAACTAACATAAATCTACCGCCACCTGCTGGCTTGAGCACAGAATAAACCACCCACAACTAACAAATCTATCGCCACCTGCTGGCCAGAGCACAGAATAAACCACTCACAACTAACATAAATCTATCGCCACCTGCTGGCCAGAGCACAGAATAAACCACTCACAACTAACATAAATCTACCGCCACCTGCTGGCCAGAGCACAGAATAAACCACCCACCCACAACTAACACAAATCTATCGCCACCTGCTGGCCAGAGCACAGAATAAACCACCCACAACTAACAAAAATCTATCGCCACATGCTGGCCAGAGCACAGAATAAACCACCCACCCACAACTAATATAAATCTACCGCCACCTGCTGGCCAGAGCACAGAATAAACCACCCACCCACAACTAATTTAAATCTACCGCCACCTGCTGGCCAGAGCACAGAATAAACCACTCACAACTTACATAAATCTACCGCCACCTGCTGGCCAGAGTACAGAATAAACCACCCACCCACAACTAATATAAATCTACCGCCACCTGCTGGCCAGAGCACAGAATAAACCACCCACAACTAACACAAATCTATCGCCACCTGCTGGCCAGAGCACAGAATAAACCACTCACAACTAACATAAATCTACCGCCACCTGCTGGCCAGAGCACAGAATAAACCACCCACCCACAACTAATATAAATCTACTGCCACCTGCTGGCCAGAGCACAGAATAAACCACCCACAACTAACACAAATCTAACGCCACCTGCTGGCCAGAGCACAGAATAAACCACCCACAACTAACACAAATCTATCGCCACCTGCTGGCCAGAGCACAGAATAAACCACCCACCCACAACTAATATAAATCTACCGCCACCTGCTGGCCAGAGCACAGAATAAACCACCCACCCACAACTAATATAAATCTACCGCCACGTGCTGGCCAGAGCACAGAATAAACCACCCACAACTAACATAAATCTACCGCCACCTGCTGGCTAGAGCACAGAATAAACCACCCACAACTAACATAAATCTACCGCCACCTGCTGGCTAGAGCACAGAATAAACCACCCACAACTAACATAAATCTACCACCACCTGCTGGCCAGAGCACAGAATAAACCACTCACAGCTAACATAAATCTACCGCCACCTGCTGGCCAGAGCACAGAATAAACCATCCACCCAAAACTAACTTAAATCTACCGCCACCTGCTGGCCAGAGCACAGAATAAACCACCCACAACTAACATAAATCTACCGCCACCTGCTGGCCAGAGCACAGAATAAACCACCCACCCACAACTAACATAAATCTACCACCACCTGCTGGCTAGAGCACAGAATAAACCACTCACAACTAACATAAATCTACCGCCACCTGCTGGCCAGAGCACAGAATAAACCACCCACCCACAACTAATATAAATCTACCGCCACCTGCTGGCCAGAGCACAGAATAAACCACCCACCCACAACTAACATAAATCTACCGCCACCTGCTGGCCAGAGCACAGAATAAACCACCCACCCACAACTAACCTAAATCTACCGCCACCTGCTGGCCAGAGCACAGAATAAACCACCCACCCACAACTAACATAAATCTACCGACACCTGCTGGCCAGAGCACAGAATAAACCACCCACCCACAACTAACATAAATCTACCGCCACCTGCTGGCCAGAGCACAGAATAAACCACCCACCCACAAGTAACATAAATCTAGCGCCACCTGCTGGCCAGAGCACAGAATAAACCACCCACCCACAACTAACATAAATCAACTGCCACCTGATGGCCAGAGCACAGAATAAACCACCCACCCACAACTAACATAAATCTACCGCCACCTGCAGGACAGAGCACAGAATAAACCACCCACCCACAACTAACATAAATCTACCGCCACCTGCTGGCCAGAGCACAGAATAAACCACCCACCCACAACTAACACAAATCTATCGCCACCTGCTGGCCAGAGCACAGAATAAACCACCCACAACTAACACAAATCTATCGCCACCTGCTGGCCAGAGCACAGAATAAACCACCCACACACAACTAATATAAATCTACCGCCACCTGCTGGCCAGAGCACAAAATAAACCACCCACCCACAACTAATTTAAATCTACCGCCACCTGCTGGCCAGAGCACAGAATAAACCACTCACAACTTACATAAATCTACCGCCACCTGCTGGCCAGAGCACAGAATAAACCACCCACCCACAACTAATATAAATCTACCGCCACCTGCTGGCCAAAGCACAGAATAAACCACTCACAACTAGAGTTGAGCGGGTAGCTGGATATTCGGGTCCGGCGGGTTCGGCCGAACTTCGGACAAAAGTTCGGATTCGGGACCGAACTTTAACCCGAACCCGGACCCGGACCCCATTGAAGTCAATGGGGACCCGGACTTCTGACGACTAAAAAGGCTCTAAAAAAGTAATGGAAAGGGCTAGAGGGCTGCAAATGGCAGCAAAATGTTGTTAAGAACATGGCAAGTGCTCTGCAAACAAATGTGGATAGGAAATAACTTAAAAGAACATAAAAAAAATTAAAAAATAAAAAAATATGCTGGAGGCCCGATTTTCAGCAGAAGAGGTACAGGAAGTCATTAAGAACCTCAGAAACTCAACGGCACGATGCGACACATATGGTGGGAATGCCCCAGAATACGCCCTTTCTGGAATAAATTATTTAATTTAATGGATAAGCTAGTGGGAAAATAAAATACTTTGAAATAAAAATGTAGCGGGGTGCTAAATTTAAGGAAAGTGTTTGAGTGGTAAATAGGCTCAAATACCCTAATTCTGTAGGATTCATGGACCATTTTGTCCTCGGGGGACAGTATTGGTGTGCAGTTCCCTGCGGCCTACAGGTGGCGCCTTTTGTGTCCCCTCTTGGCAGTAGTACAGCGGGGCGGGGAACCTGCTGTGCATGCCAGGAGAGCATATAAAAGGGGCAGACCTTTGGCCTGGGGGCTGATGTCCAGTGGGGTCCGCGCCCAGGTGCCTTCGGCCTGGGTGCATGTGTTCCTGTTCCATCTCGGGCACCTTTAGCCCGGGGTGAGGTACTATCCTGGAGTTCTTGCTGCCCTGGGTATGGAGGCCTAGGGGCGGGAGTAAAGCCTGGAGTCCAGAGCCGCCTCGTGTAGGGGACCCTGTTCCAGGGAAGGGAGGATCATTCTGATGGACCGATGCGGGAGTCACGGTGAAGGAATGGTCTGTTGACTCCCTGGAGAGATGTCTTCCCCTTGATATGGGCTAGGTTCGTAGAAGAAGCTCAAGGTCACCTTGACTGTATCAGAGGCCTTATTCAACCGGCCCGTGGCAGGGGCCTTATACACCCTGGTCTGTGGCTGAGACCAAAGTTCTCTAGGCCCGTGGCAGGGGCCTTGTACACCCGGTCTGTGGCAGAGACCAACCTCAATGTCTGTGGCAGAGACCGTGCGCCAAAAACTGTTTGAGAAACCTAAGCAGTGAAGTGAATGTGCTACGTTTGTGCCTGGACCTCCTCCACACCTTAAGCTGTCCTGTTTCTTTGCTCTAACCTTTTCTATCTGAGTACAGTTTATTTTGCCATGAGAGAATAAGAGTTGGAGTTTCAGCTGGTGTGGACATTGACTTTACTGGCAATTAAAGGACTTGCCTCTACCTACAGTAGAGGTGAGAATCATCCTCTGGAGGAGTTTTGACTCCGGCTGTGGACACGGCCCGTCAAGTACACCGCTCAACCTCTTTATATAGGAGGATACGGGCTGGTAGTGCGGTGTGCCTTTCTCCCTCCTGCGAAGAGCCAACAACATAAAGGCAGGTAAGGGGGAAAGGATCTGTGCGCTACAAAAAAAATAAAATAAAAATTTTAATCTTGGCCTAGCAGGACGAGGTCCATATGGAGTAGGAGGTTGAGGTGGCGGTGGATGTGGCTGTGTAGGTGGAAGCGGCGGTGGAGGAGGACGAGGTAGCCAACACTGGTTCAAAAATACAACAATGGCTGGGTAAGGCCGGTGATGTGTCGAATTCTGTCCCCTGTCGAATAGTGTCCGCCCTGTACTGCGCTTGCTGAGTATGTAGGACAAGGGGATTTCAAAAATCTCCCAAGACTAACGGCGCCTGCGTGTTGAGTTCAGGTGAAGGCCACACCATCCGTGGTTCAAGCCGAGCCAAGCAAGGCCGCGATCGAAGCGAGCCCGTGAGGGGCCCTGTTACTATGTGCTACCGTATGTCCTCTTGGATGGTGGGGCTTGAACCTGCACTCAAAGCGCAGGCGCCGTTCATCTTCGGAGATTTTGTGAATCTCCTTGTCCTCTGTACTGCGCAAGCGCTGCGCCTGCGCAGTACGGGCCGGGCACAATCCGATGGCCGGGCAGTTTGTCACAACACCGGTATACATGTCTATTCTGCACAAGGTACGGACAAGTCCTGTGGGATCCATGCCTGGTTCATTTTAATGAACGTGAGCTTGTCCACATTGGCTCTGGACAGGCGGCTGTGCTTGTCTGTGATAACGCCCCCTGCCGTGCTAAATACACGTTCAGATAATACACTGGCTGCAGGGCAGGCCAGCACCTCCAAGGCATAAACGGCAAGCTCAGGCCATGTGCCC
Source organism: Rana muscosa (assembly GCA_029206835.1). NCBI lineage: Eukaryota > Metazoa > Chordata > Amphibia > Anura > Ranidae > Rana > Rana muscosa. Next base: position 1,092,732,647 of record CM055117.1, read on the forward strand.
AATTTGGAGACCCAGAAGTTAAAGGGGGCAGACCCGTCATCCAGTATGTGTAGGCCTGTGGACACATACTGCTCAACCATGTTGGTGAAATGCTGCCTCCTGCTAAGACGTTCCATCTCAGCTGGTGGTGCTGGTTGTTGTGGCGTGCTGACAAAGCTTTTCCACATTTCGGCCATGCTAACCCTGCCTTCTGAGGTGCTGCCGGTGCCCCGGCTGCGTTGGCGACCTCTTCCTCCTCCTCTGCCTTCGCCTTGTGCTTCCACCGTACGCCCGCTGTCAGGTGGGAATGCCACCAGCAGCGCGTCTACCAGCGTGCGCTTGTACTCGCGCATCTTACGATCCCGCTCCAGTGAGGGAATTAAGGACGGTACGTTGTCCTTGTAACGGGGATCCAGCAGGATGGCCACCCAGTAATCAGCACCAGTTAAAATGTGGGCAACTCGGCTGTCGTTGCGGAAACACTGCAGCATGTAATCGCTCATGTGTGCCAGGCTGCCCAGAGGCAAAAAAAAGCTGTCCTCTGTGAGAGGTGTATCGTCTGTGTCCTCTGTATCCCCCCAGCCACGCACCAGTAATGGCCACGAGCTGGTCTGAGTGCCACCCTGCTGTGAACATGGCTCCTCCTCCTCCTCCTCCTCCTCCATCTCCTCCTCCACCTCGTCATCCTCCAGAACTGTGCCCTTTCTGCCGGACAATTGTGTACCTGGCGTTTGTTGGTGCAGGAACCCACCCTCGTAGCCACTTGTGAAAGACTGCCCTGAAAGCCTTTGAAATGATCCCGCTTCCTCCTCCTCCTCCTCATCCTCCTGTGCCACATCCTCTTCCATCATCGCACAAAGCGTTTTTTCAAGGAGGCATAGAACTGGGATAGTAACGCTGAGAACGGCGTCATTGGCACTGGCCATGTTGGTGGAGTACTCGAAACAGCGCAACAAGGCACACAGGTCTCGCATGGAGGCCCAGTTATTGGTGGTGAAGTGGTGCTGTTCCGCAGAGCGACTCACGCGTGATTGCTGCAGCTGAAACTCCACTATTGCCTGCTGCTACTCGCACAGTCTGGCCAGCATGTGCAAGGTGGAGTTCCACCTTGTGGGCACGTCACATATGAGGCGGTGAGCGGGAAGGCCGAAGTTACGCTGCAGCGCTGACAGGCGAGCAGCAGCAGGGTGAGAACGCCGAAAGTGCGCACAGACAGCCCGCACTTTCTGCAGCAGCTCTGGCATATTGGGGTAATTTTTAAGGAACCTCTGGACCACCAAGTTCAGCACATGCGCCAGGCAAGGGATGTGCGTCAAACCGGCTAGGCCCAGAGCTGCTACGAGATTTCGCCCATTATCGCACACCACCAGGCCGGGCTTGAGGCTCACTGACTGCAACCACTCATCGGTCTGTTGTTCCATGTCCCTCCACAACTCCTGCGCGGTGTGGGGATTTTCCCCCAAACAGGAAAGTTTTAAAACTGCCTGCTGTCGTTTACCCCTGGCTGTGCTGAAGTTGGTGGTGAAGGTGTTACGCTGAATGGATGAGGAGGCGGTAGAGGATGAGGAAGCGGAGAAGGAGGAGTTAGCAACAGGAGGCAAACTGAAGCGCCCTGCAATCCTCGGTGGTGGAAGGACATGCGCCAAACCGCTATCTGCCTCAGGCATAGCCGCCACTGCATTTACCCAGTGTGCTGTTAGAGAGATATAACGTCCCTGACCGTGCTTACTGGTCCACGCATCCGTAGTTAGGTGGACCTTGCCACAGATGGCATTGCGCAGTGCACACCTGATTTTGTCCCCCACCTGGTTGTGCAGGGAAGGGATGGCTCGCCTGGAAAAGTAGTGGCGGCTGGGCACGACGTATCCAATGCCATCAGGCTTTTAAAACTCTGCGTCTCCACCAGACGGAATGACAGCATTTCAAAGGCCAGGAATTTTGAAATGCTGGCATTCAGGGCCAGGGATCGCGGGTGGCTAGGGGGGTACTTCCTCTTCCGCTCCAATGTTTGGGAGATAGAGAGCTGAACGCTTCCATGGGACATTGTGGAGATGGTTGGTGACCCAGGTGGTAGTGTTGCTGGCAGATCCTCTGTTTGCGGGGTGGCAGGTGCCACTGTCACTACAGAGGTGGATGAAGAGGCCGAGACTGCAGCAGAAGAGGAAGCAGGAGGAGCCAGAGACCTTTCTTGGTTTTTGAGGTGTCTACTCCACTGCAGCTCGTGCTTTGCACTTAGATGCCTGGTCATGCAGCTTGTGCTCAGGTTGAGAACGTTTATGCCTCGCTTCAGGCTCTGATTGCACAGCGTGCAAACCACTCGTGTCTTGTCATCAACACACTGTGTGAAGAACTGCCACGCTAGGAAAGTCCTTGGACCTGGCTTTGGTGTGCTCGGTCCCTTGCTGCGTTGGGCAGTAGCAGATGTACTGTCTAGGGGACGAATGCTCCGTTTTTGCACCCTGCTCCCTCTTCTGCTGTGCTGGTGGCTCTGTGCGACCACCGCCTCTTCCTCCGAACTACACTGGTCACCTGCATAACGTTGATTCCATGTGGGGTCGAGGACCTCATCGTCCTCCACATCATCTTCCACCCAGTCTTCACCCCTGCCCTCCATGTCTGTCTGCACAATTGCGAAAGCAGCAGCAGTTGGCACCTGTGTTTCGTCATCATCCGAGACGTGCTGCGATGGTCCTCCCATGTACCCATCATGAAACATAAGTGGTTGGGCATCGGTGCACTCAATCTCTTCCACTTCTGGGGCAGGGCTAGGTGGATGGCCCTGGGAAACCCTGCTAACAGAGTCATCGAAAAGCAGAAGAGACTGCTGCATGATTTGGGGCTCAGACTGCTTGGCTGATTTGCAAGGGGGTGAGGTGAAAGACTGATGGACATGGGCTTCAGGTGCCAACTCTGATCTTTCATCAGAAGAGTGGGTGGGAGACAATGTGAAGGAACCCGAGGCACTGTCAGCAACCCAATCTACTATCGCCTGTACTTGTCCTGGCCTAAACATTGGTACAGCCTCATTAGGCGCGACAAAATACCGCCGCAGGCTCGGTCGCCTACTCGCACCTGAGGAAGGTGTTTCACTTGTGCGTGTAGCTGGCACAGATCCACCACGTCCTCTCCCTGCAACAGGAGCTCCACCAGCAGCACCACGACCGGGGCCACCACGTCCCTTTGACCTTCCCCTCATATTTTCCAAATTTAGGATCTTGCCCTAAATGGCGTTTTTTGGAAGACCACAACACACCCACAGTATTTAACCGCTGAAACGCACAGCTACAGAACTGCAGAAAAGGTTTTTTTTTTTAGTATAGCACAGTACAAGGAAAATATATAGAAATTGTTTATTTCACACACCTCCAGATGTGTATTTCACACTGCAAAATATTTTCTGTGGCCCTAAATGGCGTTTTTTGCCAGACCACAACACACCCACAGCACGTAACCACTGAATCGCACAGCTACAGAAAATGCTATTAAAAAAAAAAGGTTGTTTTTTTTAGTATAGCACTGTACAAGAAGAATATATAGAAATTGTATATTTTACACACCTCCAAGATGTGTATTTCACACTGCAAAATATTTTCTGTGGCCCTAAATGGCGTTTTTTGGAAGAGCACAACACAACCACAGTATTTAACCACTGAATCGCACAGCTATAGAAGTGCAGAGAATGCTATTCAAAAAAAATGTTGTTTTTTTTAGTATAGCACTGTACAATATATAGAAATTGTTTATTTTACACACCTCCACATGTGTATTTCACACTGCAATTTATTTTCTGTGGCCCTAAATGGCGTTTTTTGGAAGAGCACAACACAACCACAGTATTTAACCACTGAATCACACAGCTATAGAAGTGCAGAGAATGCTATTCAAAAAAAATGTTGTTTTTTTTAGTATAGCACTGTACAATATATAGAAATTGTTTATTTTACACACCTCCACATGTGTATTTCACACTGCAATTTATTTTCTGTGGCCCTAAATGGCGTTTTTTGGAAGAGCACAACACAACCACAGTATTTAACCACTGAATCGCACAGCTATAGAAGTGCAGAGAATGCTATTCAAAAAAAATGTTTTTTTTTTTAGTATAGCACTGTACAATATATAGAAATTGTTTATTTCACACACCTCCAGATGTGTATTTCACACTGCAAAATATTTTCTGTGGCCCTAAATGGCGTTTTTTGCAAGAGCACAACAACCCCAACAGTATATAACCGCTGAATCGCACAGCTGCAGAGGCCAGAGAATGCTTTTTAAAAATAATGTTGTTTTTTCACACACCTCCAGATGTGTATTTCACACTGCAAAATATTTTCTGTGGCCCTAAATGGCGTTTTTTGGAAGAGCACAACACAACCACAGTATTTAACCACTGAATCGCACAGCTATAGAAGTGCAGAGAATGCTATTCAAAAAAAATTTTGTTTTTTTTAGTATAGCACTGTACAATATATAGAAATTGTTTATTTTACACACCTCCACATGTGTATTTCACACTGCAATTTATTTTCTGTGGCCCTAAATGGCGTTTTTTGGAAGAGCACAACACAACCACAGTATTTAACCACTGAATCGCACAGCTATAGAAGTGCAGAGAATGCTATTCCAAAAAAATGTTTTTTTTTTTAGTATAGCACTGTACAATATATAGAAATTGTTTATTTCACACACCTCCAGATGTGTATTTCACACTGCAAAATATTTTCTGTGGCCCTAAATGGCGTTTTTTGCAAGAGCACAACAACCCCAACAGTATATAACCGCTGAATCGCACAGCTGCAGAGGCCAGAGAATGCTTTTTAAAAATAATGTTGTTTTTTCACACACCTCCAGATGTGTATTTCACACTGCAAAATATTTTCTGTGGCCCTAAATGGCGTTTTTTGGAAGAGCACAACACAACCACAGTATTTAACCACTGAATCGCACAGCTATAGAATTGCAGAGAATGCTATTCAAAAAAAATGTTGTTTTTTTTAGTATAGCACTGTACAATATATAGAAATTGTTTATTTTACACACCTCCACATGTGTATTTCACACTGCAAAATATTTTCTGTGGCCCTAAATGGCGTTTTTTGCCAGACCACAACACACCCACAGCACGTAACCGCTGAATCGCACAGCTACAGAAAATGCTATTCAAAAAAAAGGTTGTTTTTTTTAGTATAGCACTGTACAAGAAGAATATATAGAAATTGTATATTTTACACACCTCCAAGATGTGTATTTCACACTGCAAAATATTTTCTGTGGCCCTAAATGGCGTTTTTTGGAAGAGCACAACACAACCACAGTATTTAACCACTGAATCGCACAGCTATAGAAGTGCAGAGAATGCTATTCAAAAAAAATGTTGTTTTTTTTAGTATAGCACTGTACAATATATAGAAATTGTTTATTTTACACACCTCCACATGTGTATTTCACACTGCAATTTATTTTCTGTGGCCCTAAATGGCGTTTTTTGGAAGAGCACAACAACCCCAACAGTATATAACCGCTGAATCGCACAGCTATAGAAGTGCAGAGAATGCTATTCAAAAAAAATGTTTTTTTTTTTTAGTATAGCACTGTACAATATATAGAAATTGTTTATTTCACACACCTCCAGATGTGTATTTCACACTGCAAAATATTTTCTGTGGCCCTAAATGGCGTTTTTTGCAAGAGCACAACAACCCCCAACAGTATATAACCGCTGAATCGCACATGCGGAGGCCAGAGAATGCTTTTTAAAAATAATGTTGTTTTTTCACACACCTCCAGATGTGTATTTCACACTGCTAAATATTTTCTGTGGCCCTAAATGGCGTTTTTTGGAAGAGCACAACACAACCACAGTATTTAACCACTGAATCGCACAGCTATAGAAGTGCAGAGAATGCTATTCAAAAAAAATGTTGTTTTTTTTAGTATAGCACTGTACAATATATAGAAATTGTTTATTTTACACACCTCCACATGTGTATTTCACACTGCAATTTATTTTCTGTGGCCCTAAATGGCGTTTTTTGGAAGAGCACAACACAACCACAGTATTTAACCACTGAATCGCACAGCTATAGAAGTGCAGAGAATGCTATTCAAAAAAAATGTTTTTTTTTTTAGTATAGCACTGTACAATATATAGAAATTGTTTATTTCACACACCTCCAGATGTGTATTTCACACTGCAAAATATTTTCTGTGGCCCTAAATGGCGTTTTTTGGAAGAGCACAACACACCCACAGTATATAACCGCTGAATCGCACAGCTGCAGAGAATGCTATTCAAAAAAAAGTTTTTTTTTTTTTTTTTAGTATAGCATAGTACAAGAAAAATATATAGAAATTGGTTATTTCACACAACTAGAGATATACACTGCAAAATATTTTTTTTGCCCAAAAATAGGTCTTTTTTGCGCACAACAAAGTGCCTTTTTTTTTTTGCAACAGCACAATAAAGTGCCTTTTTTTTTTTTTTGGGGCCCAAAAATGGGTCTTTTTAGCAAAAGCACAATAAAGTGCCTTTTTTTTTTTGTTTTTCTGCCCGAAATGGGTCTTTTAGCAAGAGCACAATACAGCCACTAAATGGAATAGGTGTATCACTCAACGTAATGCAGTGGTGGTGCACTGAGCTTGCAACACAAACAGATAAACCTATGCAGATCGCTGAGCTATTATATCTCTCAATCTGGACTCCTATCTAAATCTCTCTCCCTGAAAGCACAAACAGGATCCTGCCCCTACACTACACTACACTACACTGTCTCTCTATCTTTTATATCAGTAGATTGCAGAATCAGGACTAACTCCTATCATATAATTCTCTCCCTCACAGCAACAGCAGCCAGGATCCTTTCCCTACACTGTCTAAAAGCAGAGTGACGATCTGTGCTGTGTGCCTCTTGCTTATATAGAAGCTGGTCACATGCTGGGTCACATGTTGCACTGACCAATCACAGCCATGCCATTAGTAGGCATGGCTATGATGGCTTCTAAGGGCACACCAGCTAATCAAATGGTGATTGGCTGGCCCCTGAAGCATTTCTAACTGCGCCATTAAATTCCCGAATCCGGACCCGAACCCGGACTTTAGCGCAAAATCCGGGTCCGGGTCCGGGGTCGGGAAAAAGCCAAAATTCGGTACGGACCCGAACTTTACAGTTCGGGTCCGCTCAACACTACTCACAACTAATATAAATCTACCGCCACCTGCTGGCCAGAGCACAGAATAAACTACCCACCCACAACTAACATAAATCTACCGCCGCCTGCTGGCCAGAGCACAGAATAAACCACCCACAACTAACACAAATCTATCGCCACCTGCTGGCCAGAGGACAGAATAAACCACTCACAACTAACATAAATCTACCGCCACCTGCTGGCCAGAGCACAGAATAAACCACCCACCCACAACTAATATAAAAATACGGCCACCTGCTGGCTTGAGTACAGAATAAACCACCCACAACTAACACAAATCTATCGCCACCTGCTGGCCAGAGCACAGAATAAACCACTCACAACTAACATAAATCTACCGCCACCTGCTGGCCAGAGCACAGAATAAACCACCCACCCACAACTAATATAAATCTACCGCCACCTGCTGGCCAGAGCACAGAATAAACCACCCACAACTAACACAAATCTAACGCCACCTGCTGGCCAGAGCACAGAATAAACCACTCACAACTAACATAAATCAACCAACACCTGCTGGCCAGAGCACAGAATAAACCACTCACAACTAACATAAATCTACCGCTACCTGCTGGCCAGAGTACAGAATAAACCACCCACCCACAACTAATATAAATCTACCGCCACCTGCTGGCCAGAGCACAGAATAAACCACCCACTCACAACTAACATAAATCTACCGACACCTGCTGGCCAGAGCGCAGAATAAACCACCCACCCATAACTAACATAAATCTACCGCCACCTGCTGGCCAGAGCACAGAATAAACCACCCACAACTAACATAAATCTACCGCCACCTGCTGGCCAGAGCACAGAATAAACCACCCACAACTAACATAAATCTACCGTCACCTGTTGGCCAGAGCACAGAATAAACCACCCACCCACAACTAACATAAATCTACCGCCACCTGATGGCCAGAGCGCAGAATAAACCACCCACCCACAACTAACATAATTCTACCTCCACCTGCTGGCCAGAGCGCAGAATAAACCACCCACCCACAACTAACATAAATCTACCGACAACTGTTGGCCAGAGCGCAGAATAAACCACCCACCCACAACTAACATAAATCTACCGCCACCTGCTGGCCAGAGCACAGAATAAACCACCCACCCACAACTAGAATAAACCTACCGCCACCTGCTGGCCAGAGCACAGAATAAACCACCCACCCACAACTAACATAAATCTACCGCCACCTGCTGGCCAGAGCACAGAATAAACCACCCACCCACAACTAGAATAAACCTACCGCCACCTGCTGGCCAGAGCACAGAATAAACCACCCACCCACAACTAACATAAATCTACCGCCACCTGCTGGCCAGAGCACAGAATAAACCACCCACCCACTACTAACATAAATCTACTGCCACCTGATGGCCAGAGCACAGAATAAAGCACCCACCCACAGCTAACATAAATCTACCGCAACCTGCTGGCCAGAGCACAGAATAAACCACTCACAACTAACATAAATCTACCGCCACCTGCTGGCCAGAGCACAGAATAAACCACCCACCCACAACTAACATAAATCTACCGCAACCTGCTGGCCAGAGCACAGAATAAACCAATCACAACTAACATAAATCTACTGCCACCTGCTGGCCAGAGCACAGAATGAACCACCCACCCACCCACAACTAACATAAATCTACGGCAACCTGCTGGCCAGAGCACAGAATAAACCACTCACAACTAACATAAATCTACCGCCACCTGCTGGCCAGAGCACAGAATAAACCACCCACCCACAACTAATATAAATCTACCACCACCTGCTGGCCAGAGCACAGAATAAACCACCCACAACTAACACAAATCTAACGCCACCTGCTGGCCAGAGCACAGAATAAACCACTCACAACTAACATAAATCTACCACCACCTGCTGGCCAGAGCACAGAATAAACCACTCACAACTAACATAAATCTACCGCCACCTGCTGCCCAGAGCACAGAATAAACCACCCACCCACAACTAATATAAATCTACCGCCACCTGCTGGCCAGAGCACAGAATAAACCACCCACCCACAACTAACATAAATCTACTGCCACCTGCTGGCCAGAGCACAGAATAAACCACTCACAACTAACATAAATCTACCGACACCTGCTGGCCAGAGCGCAGAATAAACCACCCACCCATAACTAACATAAATCTACCGCCACCTGCTGGCCAGAGCACAGAATAAACCACCCACAACTAACATAAATATACCGCCACCTGCTGGCCAGAGCACAGAATAAACCACCCACAACTAACATAAATCTACCGTCACCTGTTGGCCAGAGCACAGAATAAACCACCCACCCACAACTAACATAAATCTACCGCCACCTGATGGCCAGAGCGCAGAATAAACCACCCACCCACAACTAACATAATTCTACCTCCACCTGCTGGCCAGAGCGCAGAATAAACCACCCACCCACAACTAACATAAATCTACCGACAACTGTTGGCCAGAGCGCAGAATAAACCACCCACCCACAACTAACATAAATCTACCACCGCCTGCTGGCCAGAGCACAGAATAAACCACCCACCCACAACTAGAATAAACCTACCGCCACCTGCTGGCCAGAGCACAGAATAAACCACCCACCCACAACTAACATAAATCTACCACCACCTGCTGGCCAGAGCACAGAATAAACCACCCACCCACTACTAACATAAATCTACTGCCACCTGATGGCCAGAGCACAGAATAAACCACCCACCCACAACTAACATAAATCTACCGCAACCTGCTGGCCAGAGCACAGAATAAACCACTCACAACTAGCATAAATCTACCGCCACCTGCTGGCCAGAGCACAGAATAAACCACCCACCCACAACTAACATAAATCTACCGCATCCTGCTGGCCAGAGCACAGAATAAACCAATCACAACTAACATAAATCTACTGCCACCTGCTGGCCAGAGCACAGAATGAACCACCCACCGACCCACAACTAACATAAATCTACGGCAACCTGCTGGCCAGAGCACAGACTAAACCACTCACAACTAACATAAATCTACCGCCACCTGCTGGCCAGAGCACAGAATAAACCACCCACAACTAACATAAATCTACCGCCACCTGCTGGCCAGAGCACAGAATACACCACCCACCCACAACTAACATAGATACAACTGCATATACAAATTATTTTTGTTTCCATTGACTTCAATGGGGAAACTTGCTTTGATATGCGAGTACTTTGGATTACGAGCATTCTTCTGGAACGGATTATGCTCGTAATCCGAGGTTCCACTGGTATATTATTTGCATAAACATCTCCAGCATTCCAACATTCTATAAATACAGATTGTTACAACAGAATTTCTGGGAACTATGTATCCACAGCTTCCTCTTTCATCTCCTCTTGATTAGTGATGAGCCGAACACCCCCGGGTTCGGTTCGCACCAGAACCCGCGAACGGACCGAAAGTTCGTACGAACATTAGAACCCTATTAAATACAATGGATGCGAACGTTCGAATTCTAAAGTGCTAATTATAACAACTATTATGCATGTTATTGTCCTAAAAAGGGTTTGGGAACCCGGGTTGTGCACCAGGGGACATGTATCAATGCAAAAAGAAGTTTTAAAAACGGTCGTTTTTCGGGAGCAGTCATTTTAATGATGCATAAAGTGAAAAAAAAAAGTCAAATATTCTTTTAAATATCGTACCTGGGGGGTGTCTAAAGTATGCCTGTGAAGTGCCACGTGTTTCCCGTGTTTAGAACTGTCCCTGCACAAAATGACACTTCTAAAGGAAAAAAAAGCCATTTAAAACTGCTTGCGGCTTTAATGTAATGTCTGGTCCCGGTAATATGGATGAAAATCTTTAAAAAAAATGGCATAGCTACCCCATGACCCCCCCCCCCTACCCCAGCCCATTACCAGCCCCTTTGGGTCTTGTATGGATATTAAGGGGAACCCCGCACATAAAATAAAAAAGGCCCTATATACTCTGAACAGCCGTATACAGGCGGTGCATACAAGACAGGGACTGTAGGTTTGTTCTTATGTAGAATCTGTTTGTAATTTTGAACAGGTACATTTTTAAGTGTAGCTCCAGCCCAAAAATCTATTTTTAAACTTTTTGGAAAACATAGGTAAAGGTTATCACCCCTGTAACATTTGTTTTGCTGTCTGTGCCCCTGTTCAGAACATTTCACCTCACTTTCCGTCCCAATGACAACTGTTTTTGAAATGTGGTGTTTTTCTTGAAACAAGGATTGCTGATAAAGCATCAGTACAGAGGAGACACCTTTCTCCCATATTAATTCTTACAGGAGAGAATTTTCCTTCCAAGGGGTAGATTTCCTCTCACTTCCTGTTGTCTTCTTGCGTTTGCAAGTAGGAGTCGTTTGTAAGTTGGATGTTTGAAAGTAGGGACCTGCCGTATATACTCTGCAGAAATAGGCCCCTTAGTTGTTGGTGTTGGCACAACACTGTAAGCACTCACAGTTACTCTTGGTTGGTGCTGGAACGCCCTGCTGTCAACTATTATATCAGGAATTGTAATTACATATAATTGTTGAACAGTGGTAGTAAAAATTGGGCCTTTGATGGTGGTGCTGGTGCCACAACACTGTAAGCCCTGACAGTTACTCTTGGTGGGTGCAGCAATGGGCCCTGCTGTGAATTATTAGATCAAGAATTGTAATTGCATGCCCCTGTTGAACAGGGGCTGAAAAATTGGGCCTTTCGTGGTGGTGGTGGTGGTGGCGTTGCCACAACACTGTAAGCCCTCAGAGTTACTCTTGGTGGGTGCAGGAATGGGCCCTGCTGTGAATTATTAGATCAAGAATTGTAATTACATGCCCCTTTTGAACAGGGGCTTAAAAATTGGGCCTTTCGTGGTGGTGGTGGTGGTGGCGTTGCCACAACACTGTAAGCCCTCAGAGTTACTCTTGGTGGGTGCAGGAATGGGCCCTGCTGTGAATTATTAGATCAAGAATTGTAATTACATGCCCCTTTTGAACAGGGGCTGAAAAATTGGGCCTTTCGTGGTGGTGGTGGTGGTGGCGTTGCCACAACACTGTAAGCCCTCAGAGTTACTCTTGGTGGGTGCAGCAATGGGCCCTGCTGTGAATTATTAGATCAAGAATTGTAATTACATGCCCCTGTTGAACAGGGGCTGAAAAATTGGGCCTTAGGCACTGGTGGCACAACACTACAACCCCTCACAGATACTGTACTTGGAGCACAGCAATGAGCCCTGTTGCAAAGTATTGCTTCAAAAATTGTAATGACACGCCCCTGTTAAACAGGGGCTGAAAAATTGGGCCTTAGGCACTGGTGCCACAACACTCCAACCCCTCACAGATACTGTACTTGGAGCACAGCAATGAGCCCTATGGCAAATTATTGCTAAAAAAATTGTAATTACACGCCCCTGTAAAACAGGGGCTGAAAAATTGGGCCTTAGCCACTGGTGGCGGCACCCATAAACAAAAATGATCTTCCAAGCTATCATCATCAATCGTATCATTGAGGACTCGGAGGAGGAGGATAGCCAGTCAACATAACAGCACAGGCACTCAGCATCAGCATCAGTCTTGAAGGGATGTGACATGTTAAAATCAATTAGTCTGTTATATCAGCATCAGGTGTGTGGTAGCTGGTGGTGATCCAAGACTGGTTCATCTTGATGAAAGTCAGTCGATCAACTGAGTCGGTGGACAGGTGCACCCTGTGATCCGTGACAAATCCTCCAGCAGCACTGAATGTGCGTTCCGAAAGAACGCTGGATGCAGGACAGGCCAGTAGCTCAATTGCATACTGTGCAAGCTCTGCCCAGTGATCCATCCTCAAGACCCAGTAAGCCAGAGGATTTTCGGTGGGGAAGGTGTCCAAGTCTGACCTTGCCCCTAGATATTCCTGCACCATGTTTATCAGACGCTGGCGATGGTTGCTGGAACCGATCATACTTTGGGGCTGCGGACTAAAGAATTGTCTGAACGCATCGGTCAGACGGCCACCTTCCCCACCGCTCCTTCTTTGACTGGCCGAAGCCTCAGCAACTCGTTGTCCAGGACCAGGAGTTTGTAACCTCCCAGTCTCTGGGAACGCGTTGCACAGACCTTTCTGCAAGGCCTCCCGGAGTTGTCTCATCCTCTGCTCCCTCTGCGACAGTAACATAAGGTCCGCAACCTTACCCTTGTACCGTGGATCAAGGAGAGTGGCCAGCCAGTAATGGTCCCTCTCCTTGATCCGAAGAATACGAGGATCCTTCCGCAGACTTTGCAGGATCAGGGAGGCCATGCAGCGTAGGTTTGCTGAGGCATTCGCTCCGGAGTCCTCTGGGTCACTAAGGACGACATGATCCGCAGCCACCTCCTCCCAGCCACGTACAAGTCCACTGGTTTCTTGGGACTGTAAATCATCCCTAAAAGACTGCTGCTGATGATGCTGAGTGCCAGCCTCCACCTCCATGCTGACACAATCCTCCTCCTCCTCATCCTCCTCCTCTTCCTGTGCGATGGGTGGGACAGAAGGAACACTGTCTGGGTAAAGGGGGCCTTGAGAGGCAAGGAAGTCCTCCTCTTCCTGCCTCTGTTCTGCCTCAAGTGTCCTGTCCATTATTCCACGCAGCGTGTGCTCCAACAGGTGGACAAGAGGTACAGTGTCACTGATGCATGCACTGTCACTGCTCACCATCCTCGTGGCCTCCTCAAATGGTGCCAGGACAGTGCATGCATCCCTGATCATGCCCCACTGGCGTGGAGAAAAAAAAACAAGCTCCCCTGACCCTGTCCTGGTGCCATAGTCGCACAGGTACTCATTGATGGCCCTCTGCTGCGTGTGCAGCCGCTGCAGCATGGCCAACGTTGAGTTCCACCTGGTGGGCATGTCACATATAAGGCGGTTCTTGGGCAGGTTCAACTCCTTTTGCAGCTCAGCCAGGCGAGCACTGGCATTATAAGATCTGCGGAAATGCACACAGACTTTCCTGGCCTGCCTCAGGACATCCTGTAAGCCCGGGTACCTGCCCAAGAACCGCTGCACCACCAGGTTAAGGACGTGAGCCACACAGGGCACATGGGTCAGTTGTCCCTGTCGGAGGGCGGAGAGGAGGTTGGTGCCATTGTCGAAAACCACCATTCCTGGCTTAAGCTGGCGTGGCGTCAACCACCTCTCGGCCTGGCCCTGCAGAGCAGACAGGACCTCTGCCCCAGTGTGGCTTCTGTCCCCCAAACACACCAGCGCAAGCACGGCATGGCATCTTTTTGCCTGCGTACTTGCATAGCCCCTTGAACGGCTACTGAGCACCACTGGTTCAGAGGACAAACCACAGGAAGAGGCCATGGAGGAAGAAGAAGAGGAGGGGGTGGAGGAGAGAGGTGTGTCACAACCAGTAGTAGCATTTTGGAGGCGTGGCGGTGGAACAACCTCCAACACTACTGCACCTTGTCCTGCATCCTTCCCAGCTGCCAAAAGAGTGACCCAATGGGCCGTGAAAGAAAGGTAACGTCCCTGTCCATGCCTGCTGGACCATGAGTCAGCGGTAATATGCACCTTACCGCTGACCGCCCTGTCCAGCGAGGCCAAGACATTGCCTTCCACATGCCGGTAGAGAGCCGGAATAGCCTTCCGTGAGAAAAAGTGGCGTTTGGGAACCTGCCACTGAGGAACCGCACATTGCACAAACTCACGGAAGGGGGCCGAGTCTACCAACTGAAAAGGCAGCAGTTGAAGCGCTAGCAATTTAGCCAAGCTAGCATTCAACCGCTGGGCATGTGGATGGCTGGGAGTGAACTTCTTTCGACGGTCCAGCAGCTGGGGCAGGGAAATTTGCCTGCTAGAATCGGACGTCGTTGTACTGCTAGCAGAGTGGCCGCAAGTACTTGGCTGTGACACACCTAATTCTACACCTTCATTCCTCTCAGTGCATGTTTCAGAGAGGACTGAAGTTATAGTGGGGTTGGAGATCCCAGCTGATGCGGTGCAAGGAGAGGTCCGCTTTGTTCTTTGGTGTGGGTCTTTGAGGTAGGCTTGCCAACGAGCTGCATGGCAGGTCAACATATGTCTGGTCAGGCATGTGGTACCCAAGCGGCTGATGTTTTGGCCACGCGATATACGCTTGAGACATATGTTGCAAACAGCAGCTGTGCGATCTGATGCACTAGCCTCAAAAAAGGCCCACACCAAAGAACTTTTTGAATGACAGGCAGAGGCAGCGCCCTGCACAGGCGGAGCTCTGCGGTGTGATTCCGTCGGTGTACTGCCCTTACGCTGGCCACCAAAGGGCATCCTGCCTCGTTGGAGATGTGCCTCCTCCTCATCCTCCTCCTCCTCCTCTCTCCTATTAGGCACCCACGTGGAGTCAGTGACCTCATCATCCCCTCCCTCCTCATCACTGGAGCCAATCTGGCAGTATGCTGCAGCTGCTGGAACATGACTGCCAGATTGGTGTCCTTCTTGAGCATCCCCTCTGTCTGCTCTCACGCTACTGCCTTCCTGTAGCTGGGTTTCATCATCAGACCCTTCGAAACGCTGGGCATCCTCCTGGAGCATGTACCCAACACTGTGCTCAAACAGTTCGGGGGACTCCTCAGGAGGAGGACATGGTGGGTCTAGGGAAGGAGTGACTGATGATGAGTCTGACATTGATACCAGGGAAGAGGACGCTTTGGCAGCTGCTTTGCCAGTACCCTGAGCCTGGGTGAGAGAGGATGAGGAGGAGGAGGAGGGCTTGATCATCCACTCTACCAAGTCTTCGGCATGATGTGGCTCAACATGTCCAGCTGCCGAAAAGAAGGACAAGCGTGTCCCATGGCCATGTGCTGATGACAATGCACCGCGTCCACGACCAGCACTGTTGTCCCCAGACACAGAGCCTGCTTGCCCTCTTTTATTGCCTCCTGACTGTCTGCCTCTCCTTGTTTGCCTTCCAGACATTCTAATAGATGGCCTGCAGGGAGATGGGAAAAAAGCAATAAGGGCTACCTTCAGGTGTCCTTCTCTGTCCCTTTACTTAAGGATTTCTAAATATGGTTGAGGATGATTGCTTTTGCACAGAATAGCACAACGACAATTTCCCTGACTGTCCAAAAAACAAGGATTTCAAAGATGGTTGATGAGGAATGCTTTAGCACACTATAGCACAAGGAGAATTTCCCTCACTGTCCTTCCCTGTCCCTAGAAACAAGGATTTGTACAGTAAAACACACTGACACTCTCCCTACCTATAGTTTTCTGTCCCTAGAAAAAAGGTTTCTTTAAAGCACACTATAGCACAAGGAGAATTTCCCTCACTGTCCTTCCCTGTCCCTAGAAACAAGGATTCGTACAGTAAAACACACTGACACTCTCCCTACCTATAGTTTTCTGTCCCTAGAAAAAAGTTTTTTTTAAAGCACACTATAGCACAAGGAGAATTTCCCTCACTGTCCTTCCCTGTCCCTAGAAACAAGGATTCGTACAGTAAAACACACTGACACTCTCCCTACCTATAGTTTTCTGTCCCTAGAAAAAAGGTTTTTTTAAAGCACACTATAGCACAAGGAGAATTTCCCTCACTGTCCTTCCCTGTCCCTAGAAACAAGGATTCGTACAGTAAAACACACTGACACTCTCCCTACCTATAGTTTTCTGTCCCTAGAAAAAAGTTTTTTTTAAAGCACACTATAGCACAAGGAGAATTTCCCTCACTGTCCTTCCCTGTCCCTAGAAACAAGGATTTGTACAGTAAAACACACTGACACTCCCTACCTATAGTTTTCTGTCCCTAGAAAAAAGGTTTCTTTAAAGCACACTATAGCACAAGGAGAATTTCCCTCACTCTCCTTCCCTGTCCCTAAAAACAAGGATTTGTACAGTAAAACACACTGACACTCTCCCTACCTATAGTTTTCTGTCCCTAGAAAAAAGGTTTTTTTAAAGCACACTATAGCACAAGGAGAATTTCCCTCACTGTCCTTCCCTGTCCCTAGAAACAAGGATTCATACAGTAAAACACACTGACACTCTCCCTACCTATAGTTTTCTGTCCCTAGAAAAAAGTTTTTTTTAAAGCACACTATAGCACAAGGAGAATTTCCCTCACTGTCCTTCCCTGTCCCTAGAAACAAGGATTTGTACAGTAAAACACACTGACACTCTCCCTACCTATAGTTTTCTGTCCCTAGAAAAAAGGTTTCTTTAAAGCACACTATAGCACAAGGAGAATTTCCCTCACTGTCCTTCCCTGTCCCTAGAAACAAGGATTCGTCTAGTAAAACACACTGACACTCTCCCTACCTATAGTTTTCTGTCCCTAGAAAAAAGGTTTTTTTAAAGCACACTATAGCACAAGGAGAATTTCCCTCACTGTCCTTCCCTGTCCCTAGAAACAAGGATTCGTACAGTAAAACACACTGACACTCTCCCTACCTATAGTTTTCTGTCCCTAGAAAAAAGGTTTTTTTAAAGCACACTATAGCACAAGGAGAATTTCCCTCACTGTCCTTCCCTGTCCCTAGAAACAAGGATTCGTACAGTAAAACACACTGACACTCTCCCTACCTATAGTTTTCTGTCCCTAGAAAAAAGGTTTTTTTAAAGCACACTATAGCACAAGGAGAATTTCCCTCACTGTCCTTCCCTGTCCCTAGAAACAAGGATTCGTACAGTAAAACACACTGACACTCTCCCTACCTATAGTTTTCTGTCCCTAGAAAAAAGGTTTCTTTAAAGCACACTATAGCACAAGGAGAATTTCCCTCACTGTCCTTCCCTGTCCCTAGAAACAAGGATTTGTACAGTAAAACACACTGACACTCTCCCTACCTATAGTTTTCTGTCCCTAGAAAAAAGGTTTTTTTAAAGCACACTATAGCACAAGGAGAATTTCCCTCACTGTCCTTCCCTGTCCCTAGAAACAAGGATTTGTACAGTAAAACACACTGACACTCTCCCTACCTATAGTTTTCTGTCCCTAGAAAAAAGGTTTTTTTAAAGCACACTATAGCACAAGGAGAATTTCCCTCACTGTCCTTCCCTGTCCCTAGAAACAAGGATTCGTACAGTAAAACACACTGACACTCTCCTTACCTATCCTTCTCTTTCCCTAAACTAAAGGAATCCAGGTTAAGCAAGAAAAAATAAATGTCACTGTCCCTGCCTATGCTTCTCTTTCCCTGCTCCGGAACACACTACACTAGGCCGCCGTGCTGGCGGCCTTTTATAGTGTGGGGCGTGTACTAAACCCCCTCAGCAATAATTGGCCACAGGCATCCTGCCTGTGGCCAATCATTGCTCTCCTCGCTGCCGGCGCTGTGATTGGCCAAGCATGCGGGGTCACAGTGCATGCTTGGCCAATCACAGCGCCTGGATGACACTGCGATGGCGTAGTGCATTGTGGGCCGTTCGCGTCACTCGAATTAGGCGCGAACGGCCCAAATCGTTCGATCTTCGTCGAACGATCGAACAGCCGATGTTCAAGTCGAACGTATGTTCGACTCGAACACCGAGCTCATCCCTACTCTTGATGTGCGTAATGTCACGTATATATGGGGGGGGGGGGTTATCTTCACTTCTTGTCCACATAAAGGGTTCACCAAATGTTTTTGAAGGACCATAGATATAGGATGGAGGTTGAATGATCACACCACTCCAGTGGCGGCTGGTGCTCAAATTTTTTGGGGGGCGCAAACAAACTGAAAAAAAAACAAACATCAATTGCCGCCACTGTGCCCATTAAACGCAGCCACTGTGCCCAAACGCCACCAGTTTGTCCCCAAATGCAGCCAGTTTGTCCCCAAATGCAGCCCAGTTTGTCCCCAAATGCAGCCCAGTTTGTTCCCCAAATGCAGCCCAGTTTGTCCCCATATACAGCCAGTTTGTCCCCATATACAGCCAGTTTGTCCTCCATAATACAGCCAGTTTGTCCCCCATAATACAGCCAGTTTGTCCCGCATAATACAGCCAGTTTGTCCCCAAAATACAGCCAGTTTGTCCCCAAAATACAGCCAGTTTGTCCCATATACAGCCAGTTTGTCCCCATAATACAGCCAGTTTGTCCCATATACAGCCAGTTTGTCCCCAAAATACAGCCAGTTTGAGCCCAATATACAGCCAGTTTGTCCCAAAAATACAGCCAGTTTGTCCCCAATATACAGCCAGTTTGTCCCATATACAGCCAGTTTGTCCCCCATATACAGCCAGTTTGTCCCCCAATATACAGCCAGTTTGTCCCCAAAATACAGCCAGTTTGTCCCATATACAGCCAGTTTGTCCCCCATATGCAGCCAGTTTTCCTCCCAAATGCAGCCAGTTTGTCCCCCAAATGCAGCCAGTTTGTCCCCATATACATCCAGTTTGTCCCCCAATATACAGCCAGTTTGTCCCCATATACAGCCAGTTTGTCCCCCAAATGCAGCCAGTTTGTCCCCCATATACAGCCAGTTTGTCCCCAATATACAGCCAGTTTGTCCCCATATACAGCCAGTTTGTCCCATATACAACCAGTTTGTGTCCCATATACAGCCAGTTTGTCCCCAAAATGCAGCCAATTTGTCCCCAAAATACAGCCAGTTTGTCCCCCAAATGCAGCCAGTTTGTCTCATATACAGCCAGTTTGTCCCCATATACAGCCAGTTTGTCCCCCAAATGCAGCCAGTTTGTCCCCATATACAGCCAGTTTGTGTCCCATATACAGCCAGTTTGTCCCCCAAATGCAGCCAGTTTGTCCCCCAAATGCAGCCAGTTTGTCCCCCAAATGCAGCAAGTTTGTCCCCATATACAGCCAGTTTGTCCCCCAATTTACAGCCAGTTTGTCCCCCCATATACAGCCAGTTTGTCCCCCCATATACAGCCAGTTTGTCCCATATACAGCCAGTTTGTCACCCATATACAGCCAGTTTGTCCCCCAATACACAGCCAGTTTGTGTCCCATATACAGCCAGTTTGTCCCATATACAGCCAGTATGTCCCCCAAATGCAGCCAGTTTGTGTACCATATACAGCCAGTTTGTCCCATATACAGCCAGTTTGTCCCCCAAATGCAGCCAGTTTGTCCCCCGAATGCAGCCAGTTTGTCCCCACATACAGCCAGTTTGTCCCCCAATATACAACCAGTTTGTCCCCCAATATACAGCCAGTTTGTCCCATATACAGCCAGTTTGTCCCCATATACAGCCAGTTTGTCCCCCAAATGCAGCCAGTTTGTCCCCCAAATGCAGCCAGTTTGTCCCCGAAATGCAGCCAGTTTGTCCCCAATATACAGCCAGTTTGTCCCCATATACAGCCAGTTTGTCCCATATACAGCCAGTTTGTGTCCCATATACAGCCAGTTTGTCCCCAAAATACAGCCAATTTGTCCCCCACAATACAGCCAGTTTGTCCCATATACAGCCAGTTTGTCCCCCATATACAGCCAGTTTGTCCCCCAAATGCAGCCAGTTTGTCCCCCATATACAGCCAGTTTGTCCCATATACAGCCAGTTTGTCCCCAAAATACAGCCAGTTTGTCCCCCAAATGCAGCCAGTTTGTCCCATATACAGCCAGTTTGTCCCCCAAATGCAGCCAGTTTGTCCCATATACAGCCAGTTTGTCCCCCATATACAGCCAGTTTGTCCCCAAAATACAGCCAATTTGTCCCCCATAACACAGCCAGTTTGTCCCATATACAGCCAGTTTGTCCCCCATATACAGCCAGTTTGTCCCCCAAATGCAGCCAGTTTGTCCCCAAAATACAGCCAGTTTGTCCCCATATACAGCTAGTTTGTCCCATATACAGCCAGTTTGTCCCCCAAATGCAGCCAGTTTGTCCCCCGAATGCAGCCAGTTTATCCCCCAATATACAACCAGTTTGTCCCCCAATATACAGCCAGTTTGTCCCATATACAGCCAGTTTGTCCCCATATACAGCCAGTTTGTCCCCCAAATGCAGCCAGTTTGTCCCCCAAATGCAGCCAGTTTGTCCCCCAAATGCAGCCAGTTTGTCCCCAATATAAAGCCAGTTTGTCCCCATATACAGCCAGTTTGTGTCCCATATACAGCCAGTTTGTCCCCAAAATACAGCCAATTTGTCCCCCATATAACAGCCAGTTTGTCCCATATACAGCCAGTTTGGCCCCATATACAGCCAGTTTGTCCCCCAAATGCAGCCAGTTTGTCCACCATATACAGCCAGTTTGTCCCATATACAGCCAGTTTGTCCCCAAAACACAGCCAGTTTGTCCCCCAAATGCAGCCAGTTTGTCCCATATACAGCCAGTTTGTCCCACAAATGCAACCAGTTTGTCCCATATACAGCCAGTTTGTCCCACATGTACAGCCAGTTTGTCCCCAAAATACAGCCAATTTGTCCCCCATAATACAGCAAGTTTGTCCCATATACAGCCAGTTTGTCCCCCATATACAGCCAGTTTGTCCCCCAAATGCAGCCAGGTTGTCCCCAAAATACAGCCAGTTTGTCCCCATATACAGCTAGTTTGTCCCATATACAGCCAGTTTGTCCCCTAAATGCAGCCAGTTTGTCCCCCATATACAGCCAGTTTGTCCCCCATATACAGCCAGTTTGTCCCCAAAATACAGCCAGTTTGTCCCCCATATACAGCCAGTTTGTCCCCCAAATACAGCCAGTTTGTCCCCAAAATACAGCCAGTTTGTCCCCAAAATACAGCCAATTTGTCGCCCAAATGCAGCCAGTTTGTCCCATATACAGCCAGTTTGTCCCCCAAATGCAGCCAGTTTGTCCCATATCCAGGCAGTTTGTCCCCATATACAGCCAGTTTGTCCCCCAAATGCAGCCAGTTTTTCCCCATATACAGCCAGTTTGTCCCCAAAATACAGCCAGTTTGTCCCATATACAGCCAGTTTGTCCCCCATATACAGCCAGTTTGTCCCATATACAGCCAGTTTGTGTCCCATATACAGCCAGTTTGTCCCCAAAATACAGCCAATTTGTCCCCCATAATACAGCCAGTTTGTCCCATATACAGCCAGTTTGTCCCCCATATACAGCCAGTTTGTCCCCCAAATGCAGCCAGTTTGTCCCCCATATACAGCCAGTTTGTCCCATATACAGCCAGATTGTCCCCAAAATACAGCCAGTTTGTCCCCCAAATGCAGCCAGTTTGTCCCATATACAGCCAGTTTGTCCCCCAAATGCAGCCAGTTTGTCCCATATACAGCCAGTTTGTCCCCCATATACAGCCAGTTTGTCCCCAAAATACAGCCAATTTGTCCCCCATTATACAGCCAGTTTGTCCCATATACAGCCAGTTCGTCCCCCATATACAGCCAGTTTGTCCCCCAAATGCAGCCAGTTTGTCCCCAAAATACAGTCAATTTGTCCCCATATACAGCTAGTTTGTCCCATATACAGCCAGTTTATCCCCTAGATGCAGCCAGTTTGTCCCCCATATACAGCCAGTTTGACCCCCATATACAGCCAGTTTGTCCCCAAAATACAGCCAGTTTGTCCCCCAAATACAGCCAGTTTGTCCCCAAAATACAGCCAGTTTGTCGCCCAAATGCAGCCAGTTTGTCCCATATACAGCCAGTTTGTCCCATATACAGCCAGTTTGTCCCCCAAATGCAGCCAGTTTGTCCCATATCCAGGCAGTTTGTCCCATATACAGCCAGTTTGTCCCCCAAATGCAGCCAGTTTGTCCCCCATATACAGCCAGTTTGTCCCCCATATACAGCCAGTTTGTCCCCAAAATACAGCCAGTTTGTCCCCAAAATACAGCCAGTTTGTCCCCCATATACAGCCAGTTTGTCCCCAAAATACAGCCAGTTTGTCGCCCAAATGCAGCCAGTTTGTCCCATATACAGCCAGTTTGTCCCATATACAGCCAGTTTGTCCCCCAAATGCAGCCAGTTTGTCCCCCGAATGCAGCCAGTTTGTCCCCACATACAGCCAGTTTGTCCCCCAATATACAACCAGTTTGTCCCCCAATATACAGCCAGTTTGTCCCATATACAGCCAGTTTGTCCCCATATACAACCAGTTTGTCCCCCAAATGCAGGCAGTTTGTCCCCCAAATGCAGCCAGTTTGTCCCCGAAATGCAGCCAGTTTGTCCCCAATATACAGCCAGTTTGTCCCCATATACAGCCAGTTTGTCCCATATACAGCCAGTTTGTGTCCCATATACAGCCAGTTTGTCCCCAAAATACAGCCAATTTGTCCCCTATAATACAGCCAGTTTGTCCCATATACAGCCAGTTTGTCCCCCATATACAGCCAGTTTGTCCCCCAAATGCAGCCAGTTTGTCCCCCATATACAGCCAGTTTGTCCCATATACAGCCAGTTTGTCCCCAAAATACAGCCAGTTTGTCCCCCAAATGCAGCCAGTTTGTCCCATATACAGCCAGTTTGTCCCCCAAATGCAGCCAGTTTGTCCCATATACAGCCAGTTTGTCCCCCATATACAGCCAGTTTGTCCCCAAAATACAGCCAATTTGTCCCCCATAACACAGCCAGTTTGTCCCATATACAGCCAGTTTGTCCCCCATATACAGCCAGTTTGTCCCCCAAGTGCAGCCAGTTTGTCCCCAAAATACAGCCAGTTTGTCCCCATATACAGCTAGTTTGTCCCATATACAGCCAGTTTGTCCCCCAAATGCAGCCAGTTTGTCCCCCGAATGCAGCCAGTTTATCCCCCAATATACAACCAGTTTGTCCCCCAATATACAGCCAGTTTGTCCCATATACAGCCAGTTTGTCCCCCAAATGCAGCCAGTTTGTCCCCCAAATGCAGCCAGTTTGTCCCCAATATAAAGCCAGTTTGTCCCCATATACAGCCAGTTTGTGTCCCATATACAGCCAGTTTGTCCCCAAAATACAGCCAATTTGTCCCCCATATAACAGCCAGTTTGTCCCATATACAGCCAGTTTGGCCCCATATACAGCCAGTTTGTCCCCCAAATGCAGCCAGTTTGTCCACCATATACAGCCAGTTTGTCCCATATACAGCCAGTTTGTCCCCAAAACACAGCCAGTTTGTCCCCCAAATGCAGCCAGTTTGTCCCATATACAGCCAGTTTGTCCCACAAATGCAAGCAGTTTGTCCCATATACAGCCAGTTTGTCCCCCATGTACAGCCAGTTTGTCCCCAAAATACAGCCAATTTGTCCCCCATAATACAGCCAGTTTGTCCCATATACAGCCAGTTTGTCCCCCATATACAGCCAGTTTGTCCCCCAAATGCAGCCAGTTTGTCCCCAAATTACAGCCAGTTTGTCCCCATATACAGCTAGTTTGTCCCATATACAGCCAGTTTGTCCCCTAAATGCAGCCAGTTTGTCCCCCATATACAGCCAGTTTGTCCCCCATATACAGCCAGTTTGTCCCCAAAATACAGCCAGTTTGTCCCCCATATACAGCCAGTTTGTCCCCCAAATACAGCCAGTTTGTCCCCAAAATACAGCCAGTTTGTCCCCAAAATACAGCCAATTTGTCGCCCAAATGCAGCCAGTTTGTCCCATATCCAGGCAGTTTGTCCCCATATACAGCCAGTTTGTCCCCCAAATGCAGCCAGTTTTTCCCCATATACAGCCAGTTTGTCCCCAAAATACAGCCAGTTTGTCCCATATACAGCCAGTTTGTCCCCCATATACAGCCAGTTTGTCCCATATACAGCCAGTTTGTGTCCCATATACAGCCAGTTTGTCCCCAAAATACAGCCAATTTGTCCCCCATAATACAGCCAGTTTGTCCCATATACAGCCAGTTTGTCCCCCATATACAGCCAGTTTGTCCCCCAAATGCAGCCAGTTTGTCCCCCATATACAGCCAGTTTGTCCCATATACAGCCAGATTGTCCCCAAAATACAGCCAGTTTGTCCCCCAAATGCAGCCAGTTTGTCCCATATACAGCCAGTTTGTCCCCCAAATGCAGCCAGTTTGTCCCATATACAGCCAGTTTGTCCCCCATATACAGCCAGTTTGTCCCCAAAATACAGCCAGTTTGTCCCCAAAATACAGCCAATTTGTCCCCCATTATACAGCCAGTTTGTCCCATATACAGCCAGTTCGTCCCCCATATACAGCCAGTTTGTCCCCCAAATGCAGCCAGTTTGTCCCCAAAATACAGTCAATTTGTCCCCATATACAGCTAGTTTGTCCCATATACAGCCAGTTTATCCCCTAAATGCAGCCAGTTTGTCCCCCATATACAGCCAGTTTGACCCCCATATACAGCCAGTTTGTCCCCAAAATACAGCCAGTTTGTCCCCCAAATACAGCCAGTTTGTCCCCAAAATACAGCCAGTTTGTCGCCCAAATGCAGCCAGTTTGTCCCATATACAGCCAGTTTGTCCCATATACAGCCAGTTTGTCCCCCAAATGCAGCCAGTTTGTCCCATATCCAGGCAGTTTGTCCCATATACAGCCAGTTTGTCCCCCAAATGCAGCCAGTTTGTCCCCCATATACAGCCAGTTTGTCCCCCATATACAGCCAGTTTGTCCCCAAAATACAGCCAGTTTGTCCCCAAAATACAGCCAGTTTGTCCCCCATATACAGCCAGTTTGTCCCCAAAATACAGCCAGTTTGTCGCCCAAATGCAGCCAGTTTGTCCCATATACAGCCAGTTTGTCCCATATACAGCCAGTTTGTCCCCCAAATGCAGCCAGTTTGTCCCATATACAGCCAGTTTGTCCCATATACAGCCAGTTTGTCCCCCAAATGCAGCCAGTTTGTCCCATATACAGCCAGTTTGTCCCATATACAGCCAGTTTGTCCCCCAAATGCAGCCAGTTTGTCCCATATCCAGGCAGTTTGTCCCCATATACAGCCAGTTTGTCCCTCAAATGCAGCCAGTTTGTCCCCATATACAGCCAGTTTGTCCCCAAAATACAGCCAGTTTGTCCCATATACAGCCAATTTGTGTCCCATATACAGCCAGTTCGTCCCCAAAATACAGCCAATTTGTCCCCTATAATACAGCCAGTTTGTCCCATATACAGCCAGTTTGTCCCCCATATACAGCCAGTTTGTCCCCAAAATACAGCCAGTTTGTCCCCCATATACAGCCAGTTTGTCCCCAAAATACAGCCAATTTGTCCCCCATAATACAGCCAGTGTGTCCCATATACAGCCAGTTTGTCCCCCATATACAGCCAGTTTGACCCCCAAATGCAGCCAGTTTGTCCCCCAAATGCAGCCAGTTTGTCCCATATCCAGGCAGTTTGTCCCATATACAGCCAGTTTGTCCCTAAATGCAGCCAGTTTGTCCCCCATATACAGCCAGTTTGTCCCCAAAATACAGCCAATTTGTCCCCCATAATACAGCCAGTGTGTCCCATATACAGCCAGTTTGTCCCCCATATACAGCCAGTTTGACCCCCAAATGCAGCCAGTTTGTCCCCAAAATACAGCCAGTTTGTCCCCATATACAGCTAGTTTGTCCCATATACAGCCAGTTTGTTCCCTAAATGCAGCCAGTTTGTCCCCCATATACAGTCAGTTTGTCCCCCATATACAGCCAGTTTGTCCCCAAAATACAGCCAGTTTGTCCCCCATATACAGCCAGTTTGTCCCCATATACAGCCAGTTTGTCCCCCATATACAGCCAGTTTGTCCCATATACAGCCAGTTTGTGTCCCATATACAGCCAGTTTGTCCCCAAAATACAGCAAATTTGTCCCCCATAATACAGCCAGTTTGTCCCATATACAGCCAGTTTGTCCCCCATATACAGCCAGTTTGTCCCCCATATACAGCCAGTTTGTCCCCAATATACAGCCAATTTGTCCCCCATAATACAGCCAGTTTGTCCCATATACAGCCAGTTTGTCCCCCATATACAGCCAGTTTGTCCCCCAAATGCAGCCAGTTTGTCCCCCATATACAGCCAGTTTGTCCCATATACAGCCAGTTTGTCCCCAAAATACAGCCAGTTTGTCCCCCAAAATACAGCCAGTTTGTCCCCCAAATGCAGCCAGTTTGTCCCATATACAGCCAGTTTGTCCCCCATATACAGCCAGTTTGTCCCCAAAATACAGCCAATTTGTCCCCCATAATACAGCCAGTTTGTCCCATATACAGCCAGTTTGTCCCCCATATACAGCCAGTTTGTCCCCAAAATACAGGCAGTTTGTCCCCATATACAGCTAGTTTGTCCCATATACAGCCAGTTTGTCCCCAAAATACAGCCAGTTTGTCACCCAAATGCAGCCAGTTTGTCCCATATACAGCCAGTTTGTCCCATATACAGCCAGTTTGTCCCCCAAATGCAGCCAGTTTGTCCCATATCCAGGCAGTTTGTCCCATATACAGCCAGTTTGTCCCCAAATGCAGCCAGTTTGTCCCATATACAGCCAGTTTGTCCCCCATATACAGCCAGTTTGTCCCCAAAATACAGCCAGTTTGTCCCCCATATACAGCCAGTTTGTCCCCCAAATACAGCCAGTTTGTCCCCAAAATACAGCCAGTTTGTCCCCAAAATACAGCCAGTTTGTCGCCCAAATGCAGCCAGTTTGTCCCATATACAGCCAGTTTGTCCCCAAATGCAGCCAGTTTGTCCCATATCCAGGCAGTTTGTCCCCATATACAGCCAGTTTGTCCACCAAATGCAGCCAGTTTGTCCCCATATACAGCCAGTTTGTCCCCCATATACAGCCAGTTTGTCCCCCATATACAGCCAGTTTGTGTCCCATATACAGCCAGTTTGTCCCCAAAATACAGCCAATTTGTCCCCCATAATACAGCCAGTTTGTCCCATATACAGCCAGTTTGTCCCCCATATACAGCCAGTTTGTCCCCCAAATGCAGCCAGTTTGTCCCCCATATACAGCCAGTTTGTCCCAAAAATACAACTAGTTTGTCCCCCAAATGCAGCCAGTTTGTCCCATATCCAGGCAGTTTGTCCCATATACAGCCAGTTTGTCCCCCAAATGCAGCCAGTTTGTCCCCCATATACAGCCAGTTTGTCCCCCATATACAGCCAGTTTGTCCCCAAAATACAGCCAGTTTGTCCCCATATACAGCTAGTTTGTCCCATATACAGCCAGTTTGTCCCCCAAATGCAGCCAGTTTGTCCCCCATATACAGCCAGTTTGTCCCCCATATACAGCCAGTTTGTC